>APFE030648871.1:0-12993 GCA_000404065.3 Pinus taeda | reverse complement strand
TATGTATTGTAACATTGAAAGGAACATAATGAAAAATCAAGCTAGTAGTCCCGGTTTTGGGATCCAGTGGGAAAATCTCTGTGTATATGTGTTTTATGTGTTATGCTCTTACATTGTTTATTTTTCTATCTTTTAGAATTCGTATGCAGGTAATTTATGTACGGGGTTAAAACCTTCAATTTTTTATCGTGTATTAGTGGATATATGTATTATGAAACCAACTCACAATAAGATAGAAAAGATAGATCAATGACTTCAAAATCAGCCTGTTCGAGGGGGAGACCTCCTTTACATTACACAAATGAACAATTCTTGGATGATACAAAGCACAAGACCTCCTTTCTATATATAGGAGTCTAAGGGGTCAAAATATAATCAGAGCTGACATAACAATAATAATGTAAGGGCACAACAATAACAATAGTGGGCTTCTATGGGGCACAATAATAACAATATGGGGACTACATGGGCACAACAATTTAATAAGGGGGTTGCACTAATAACAATAAGGGTTACACTAGTAGTATAGGGACCTAACATGCCCCTCTCCTTCAAAAAGTGTTGTCCTCAATGCTTGAGTAGTTGTGGATGCTTTTGTATAAACTTCTTATCCTCCCATGTGGAATCTTTAGCAGGTAAGTTCTTCCATTTAATGAGATACTCTGAAATTGATCAATTTCATAGATGTCGAGTTCTTGTTTCCGTGACTGCTTCAGGTTCCAATATGATTTTTCCTTCCTCATCAAGTTCAGACAATATTGTTTGAACTGGGAGCTTGTCACCTATAACCTTCTTTAAGCATGAAACATGGAAAACTAGGGGCACTCGAGAAGATGCACGAAGCTCCAATTTGTATGCCATAGTACCAATCTTTTAAACACCTTGTTAGGACCATAGTACTTTGGTGATAATTTATTATCCTTCTTAGCTTGCTTGAGGGACATTTGTTTGTATGGTTGTATTCGTAAAAATACACAGTCGCCTATATCAAAACTTTTTTCGCTGCGATGTTGATCTTCATGTTGTTTCTTTCGATTCTACGCGAAAGTGAGGTTATCATTTTTCTTCTTAATACGTCCTTCTATCTTGAGAGTTTGAGGAGTGGTAATTCCTACCAATGCATTACAAGATATGGTTGGATTCATTTCTTCTTTCTCTAGGGTTGGTTCTTGGTGTATATCCTCTTCTTTTGACATTTCTTGATCCTTTTCTTCCTCCTCTTCGCAATCAATGTGAAATAATTTCTTCTCAGCACACTTATGACATTTAGTGTATTTTCTATCACAACTGTAACAAGAGCCATCTTCTCCTTTTTCTTCCAATTTTTGTGGTGTCAACCTTGTAGGTTGTGGAAGGATAGGAGCAACAACACTTCCATCTTTATAATTGTGAGTGGTAGGATTTCTTGTTGCTATAATTTTGCTTTCAATTTTTCTTTCCAGCTTGAATGCCTTCTCCAATGAATCAAGTTCCCAAAGACAAACCTCATGTTGAATGTTATCCTTTAATGTGCCTATGAAGACATCAATCCCCTGCTTCTCTGGAATATCATTTACCCTTATATTCAATTTTTGGAAGTCCTCAATGTGCTCTGCCATTGAACCCTTTTGTTTGAGATTTATCAATTGGTTAAAGAAGGTGTTGCTCTTTGTATCCTCATAATGTGCTATCATTTCCTCCATGAAAATTTACCAAGTGACAAGTGGTTTATGAGAAAAAATCCATTTATACCATAAAAATTGATTCGATTCTAAATATAAAGATGCAATACATACCTTTTGTAACAGTTGCACATCATGTAAATCAAAATATTTCTCCATATGTAGTATCCATGTTATGAAATCCTTGCCACCAAACTTCCTCATATTGATCTTTAGAATATGGTGAGTCTTTAATCCAATGTTAGATTCTATGAAATCATGATAAACATTTATTTTTTTCTCATCATGAGTTTCCTTTGCTACCTTTTCATCATTAGGAGGCCTTTCTTGTAACAACTTTCTCCCACCTTCCTTCAAACCTTCCATGTCTTTCTTCAAATATTCCATGCCTTTCTTTAAATCTTCTTCCATGGCACATATAAAACTATTTATCTTAGCTTCAATCACATTCTTCAAATCATCCATCCAATTTTTCTTACTAGGTGTTTCTATTTTCTTGATTCGAGTCATTATTTTTCTTGCTTTTAGGAGCTCGATATTTAAATGAATGTAAATCTGTAATTTTAGATCTTAAAGTTCCTAAATTTCAGCGTGTGGTAGCCCTCAGAGTCCTCTTTCTAACCCCACCAGTCTGATCTATATTGTATTCTTCAATAAAAATTTATGCCAAATCTCCTACGATGACCTGATTATAGACTGGTTCAGTAGAGCGAACTTGTACGACCTACCACGTGTCACTATTTCAACCTTCGGACCTAAAACCAATACATAGAAAAGTATTGTCCGTACTCTTTCTGTAACTTCTTACGAAATTTCAATCTAATGCTCAGATAGAAAACTATGGCGATTTTCTCAGGGTCACATGTTTGGGATGTAATTCGGGAGTCTGCCAAAATCCTAAATGTCTTGGACTATATCACCGAAAATATAGCGAAACAAGATCTGAAATTAGGGTCCAAGCTTCACCACAATATTGGCTCAAATGGATTTTAATTTCAAAGTATGAACCTTTGTAGGAAAAAAATTATAGACCTGTTTGAGATGGAATTCTAGAGCTTGCCAAAAACCTAACTTCTTCATATCATATCTCCGAAAATGTAGTGAGACAAGATCTGAAATTCGGACCCAAGGTTCAAAAAAATTTCGGCTCAAATGGGTTTTTTTTTCTTCTGAAACTTCATAGAGAAAAATTTATAGCAAAATTGCCACAATGACCTGTTTGGAGCAACAAAACCCTAGAATCCAAAGCTGTAATACCAAATGTTATGAAACCAGCTCACAAAAAGATAGAAAATATAGATCAATGACTTCAAAATCAGCCTCTTCGAGAGGGAAACCTCCTTTACATTACACAAATGAACAATTCTTGTATGATAAAAATGACAAGGCCTCCTTTATATATATAGGAGTCTAAGGGGTCATAATATAATCAGAGTCGACATGACAATAATAATGTAAGGGCACAACAATAACAATAATGGGCTTCTATGGGGCACAATAATAACAATATGGGGACTACATGGGCACAACAATATAATAAGGGGGTTTCACTAATAACAATAAGGGGTTACACTAGTAGAATAGGGACCTAACATTATGATGGCCATTATCCGTTGTACAGGAGCCCTAGATTGTTGTATTATTCAGTTGGATTAATATAACAAATTTGGGTTGAAAATTTTAAAAAGTTGTGTATATTTGTGCACATGTGATTTACTGATGTTTATATTCCATTGTAATATGTTATGATACTTGGTTTGATAGCATCAATGATTTAAGATTCTATCCTAGATACCAGTGTCATGGAAAAACAACGTATCTCTAGCCCAATCTTCATCAACAAAGCCGTCTATGTCCAACACTTTGTCCAATCTTGGTCTTCCTTAGTAGCACAATCCATAATCCGTAATGCCATATAGATACTCAAAAACCCTCGTGACTATTGTACAATACTCCTTCCATGGTTTTGACATATACTTGATCAATGCCCCCACTACATTGGCAATGTTTGGTATGGTATAGATCATGTATACATCAAACTTCCAACTGTACTAGAATATGGAACACAAGACACGTCTTCTTCCTCTTCTAGTGTCTTGGGATATTGATCTTCAAGTAAATTTATACCTACAGGAATAGGGACCTTTACCAATTTGCTTTCATGCATATTAAACCTCTACAATATTGTCTCAATATACTTCCTTTGATTTAACCAAAGTTTCCTCTTCACATAATCTATTTTAATTTCCATGCCCAAAATGAAATTTTCAACATCAATATCCTTAATGTAAAATTTAGAGAACAATTGAGTTTTCACATCCTAGATAATTTACCTGTCATTTCCAATTAGCACGATAACATCCACATACAAGACCAAATAAATATGATGATCACCAACTAATTAAAAATATACACAGTGATATGCTTTATTGCTTGTGAATCCAAGTCTCAATATATAAGTATCAACTTTTTGATACCACATCCTTCATTATTGCTTTAACCCATACAGGTACTTTTTTAGCCTGCATACCAACTCTTTATTTCCCTTCACTGCAAACCCTTCTAATTGCTTCATGCAGATCTCTTCTTTCATATCCCCATGTAGAAATGTTGTCTTCATGTCCATCTATTTTGTAACCTCAAAATCAAAAGAAACAACAACAAATAAAAGAAATATAATAGAAACTAACTTGGCAATAGGAAAAAAATATCATCAAAGTAAATTCCTTGGACCTAGGAATAAGCTTTTGTGACTAATTGAGCTTTGTATTTCTCCACTTTTCATTTTGCATTCAACTTATTATTAAACATCCATTTATTGTCAATGGGTTTTATTCTAGATAGCAACTCTAGTAGATCCCAAACCTCATTATTGTCCAAGGCTTCCATTTCTTCAACCATGGCCTTTCCATAGTTTCCCATCCTCTGAATCCACTACCTCCCTCACAGTTCTAGGATCATCATCAATAATAAACAAAGAAATATTTGAATGCAAATCAGGAGTATACCTTTCTAACTGTCTTATTTCTCAAATTGATCGCCTCAAAACATGAGTATGTGCTTCTTCTTCTTCTTCTTCTTCTTCTTCTTATTTTGTAGAGTCTGATTCATTATCATTTAGTTCAAACTTTCTCTTCTTTGGTCCTTTCTCCCTTGGTAGGATTTCCTGTTTGATAACATCTTTCACTTTTCTAAATACCACATCCTGATTATACACAAACATCTTAGTTTCTGGGTTCCAAAGCTTATTAGCGTTCAAACCATATTTACAACTAATAAAGATGTACCATTTAGATTTACTATCCAACATAGTTTCATTTTCCTTTGGAACATGTATGTATGCATCACAACTAAATACCATGAGATGTGTGAGAGAGGGTTTCTTACCCATCCGTACCTTGTCTGTAGTCTTATCATACAACCCTGATGAGGGTGATCCATTTGCTAGGTAACATGGAATATCCACTACCTCTACCCATAATTCCTATCCTAACTCGGCACCACTAAGAACGCTCCTTGCTTTGTCCATCAACATCATATTCATCCTTTTTGAAACTCCATTCTACAATGGTGTGTATGGAGTAGTCTTGTACTATGCTATACCACACTTTTACAAAACTATTAAAATTCTTTCCTATATAATTCTCCACCATTATTTGTCCTTAACACCTTAATTTGCTTCTCTATCTAATTTTCCACTAGATCCTTAAATTCTTTAAATTTGTTAAAGACTTCAGATTTATTCCTAAGGAAATATATCTATGCATTCCTCGAGAATTCATTTATAAGTGAGACATAGTATGCACTAGTTGAATTATTCCTTCTATTATTTTAGTATAAGAGGAAAATCTCACCTTATTCTACTTCCCATAGAAATAATTTTCACATAAATTAAAATCCAAGAAGAAATTTGATATACCTTCTACCATACCATTACCATGTGTTACATAATATATTGTCACACCTCCCGCACTTCCCTGTGATCCAGAATGGATCTAGAATAGACTTATAAGTCTATAAAATTTCCTCATAGAGGAAAATGAAAGTCAAATGATGCTTCTAAAAATAGTCCCATTGCATAGATCTTTCAATCTAAATCTAATGCAATTTGAATGGGCGAAAACAGACTTCGAATGAAGAAGTTATTGTAAAAAGAAATTGCCCATTGTCCTTTGAAAAGGAGGCATTTTCTTATTAAATGGGACCTAAGAGAAATAAAGGCTTCTATGGAAAAAATTGCATCAGAAGGTTTGAAGGGCGGAGCAGCAGGCGTTAAGGGCTCCCTGATAGCGATCTCCGATATATCCCATCGGAGGAAGGCCTTCGTGCGATATCGGAACCGTGGGCAAGTGATTTGCGATAGCGCGATTGGTGATTGGGCGATCAGGCGATTGGGCGATCAAGCGATTGGGTGATCGGAGGAGCCAAGACATAGATCCATGCTGATAGCGATATGCTGATGTTATGGGGCTGATAGTGATATGTAATATGCCGATATCGGCGGTCGGGATCACAACCATACAAAGGGGTCGTTGACATGCGATATTGCGATGAGTGATGATGCGATCGTATCTGGACCATTGGATCGTGAGTTTGATCGAATGGTGGAGGATCAGTGGCACATATCACATCGTTGTTTTGTTAAGTCCATGGACTTGGACCTCCCGCCTGTGCGATTGAGATGTGCGATAAGAGCACGAACCCGATGGGTTTATAAACACGATTGAATATAATTTGAAATCTGGAATTACGGATTTTCTATGTATTTCCTGTGTATTGATGTTTTTGGCCATTTCGCCATGTGACTCGCAAATGCGATAGGATGACAGTCTCGATAGGTTTATAGGGGTGATTCTATATTATTTGAAGTCTGGTTAAACGCTCCATGATGTGTTTTTCAACAGTTTGCCCGTGCATTCCATTATGCTGTTGTTTTCGGGATTATGGTAGGAGAAAGGCCAAATGAATGGGTTTCTCATGCCTACCGATTCTTTTTTATTGGTCTCTGTTCTTAAATCATTGTGCCACGCTATAAGTGGGCATTTTGTAACAATGATGCAAGAATGCGTTATACGGAGAGAGCCACAGAGCCACAAAGCCAGATGGCTAAGCGTAGAGCTAGAGAGCTAGAGGGCTAGACATAGAGCCACTGAGGAATGATTCCTCATGATTGCACACAGAGGAACAAATGTAAGTCGCAGAGCTGGGAGGATGCCTCACAAAAGCCAGAGAGCCATGCGAAAGTAATGGACAGAGGGATTTTGATAATCCACAGAGTTTAATAGAGAACTCCAAGGCTGAGAGCCAGGGAGCAAGATAGATGCACAGAACCAGAGGGTCGATAGCTGCAAAGAGCTGAGAGCTAGAGCCAAAGATGAGAGTGAGAGCTAGAGCTAAAGCCAAAAGTTAGAGCCAAAGCCAGAGCTAGAGTCGAGAGCCAAAGCCAGAGCCAGAGCCAGAGTCAAGAGCTAGAGCAAAGAGCCGAGAGCCAGAGATCCAAACGGCCAGGGATAAAGATGACATTCTAAGCCCATTGGTCCATTTGTAAACCAATGGAGTTATGTGCAGCACTTGTAAAAGAATTGAATCCATAATCCCAAAGAGCCTAATCGAGTTGATTAGAGCTCAAGGAGATGTATCCCAAGAGGTTTGGGTGAACTCCATATTAAACTTGTTGTCTTATGGTTTTCTTATTTTCTGCATTATTTTACTATTATATGTTTTATTTCAGTTTAAGAAAATGAACATAAGCACTCAAATAGTCTAAAGACAAATATAAGCATACACCTCTTTTAAGCACTGTTAATTCTGCAATTGTCAAGCATAAGCTAGATCTCGGGAATATTTAAGCTTTGGAGTGGGAGAGGTTCTTGTAAGCTTGACAAGAAGCCTTTTAGTACCTCATTTCAGATCAAGTGGAATCAGAGCCAAAGGTTGATTAACCCCAACTTCAAAGAAGGTTATATCAGAGCTGGTTATACCAGAGCAAGTGGTATCATGATGCTTGATTGACAAGGAAATCTATATGCTTGTTTGACTTGAAAGGTGTTCAAACAGTAGAAAGGATTTTGTTGTTTGATTATTTTCAAGCTAACTGTTGTTTGAGTTTGCAAAGGTTTAGGGAAAGCTTTTGTTAGCTAAGTCCAGGAGAGGACAAGAATGAAGAAGGGCTGAAGGCATTGTTCTTATCCCAAAGGACCTCAAAGCAATCCTTGAAGCACAAGAGTTTTTTTGCAAAAGGTTGCTTGAATAAGCTCTTTATTAATCTTGTTTGAAGTTCTTTTGTTCATTTTAATAATGATTACTGTTACAAGTGAGTCCTCAAATTCTTCTTTCTTCACAAGATTCTTTGATGAAGACATGAAGTAAGACTTGTTCATCATGATGGATATGGTGAGAGAAATTTATGAGGATGGAAGGACGAGCATCATACTTAGAGAGAAGTTGAATTCCATGAAGGAAGAGAAGCAATTGCTTTCTGACAAATTGCAGGAAATGGAGAGACAACTTCATATTGCAAATATGAACCTGGATAGGATGCATGAGTTGGAGACACAACTCTTTGTTGTAAAAGAAGCCTTAGTCAAGTACCAGCTTGAAGAAGAGGTAAATAATTCCAGTTTGTCTTCAATTTCCTCTAAGAATGTTTATATTGGTTCTTTTGAAAACCATACCCGAGGAATAGGTTTCAAGTTAATGTCCAAGATGGGCTATGAAGTAAAAGGTTGGGAAAACATGCATAGGGCATTGTTGAACCAATAATAGTTGAGGAAAGGCCTAAGTATTTAGGTCTTGGCTATGGACAGTCTTATGGAAAAAGTTCCAAAGATGCCATGAAGGCCATTGAAACAACTCCAAGAAGGAGTTTCATTTCAGGTCTTCTACCTCAAGAGTGTAAAGATTTTATTCAGGGAGAATGCAATAGCTTGATGATCCGAATTGGATCCATAAAGAATGATTAATAGAGCCATGGTTGTACCAGGTCAGGATAGACTTCAAAGAATCTACAACAACGATAAAAAACACCTCTAAACCAGTGGCAATGGCAGCCAGCGTGGAACGACGAGGACCTCGGTCAAAGCGTGCTGACCGAGGCCCATGGAGACTGTGCAGGAGGTGAAATTAGCCCTTGGGAGGCCTGGATTAGGAAACAGAGACAATCGCGCATCGCTGGGTGAAAAACCTCAAAATGTGTTGAGATTGCAACAAGATGATGGAGCTTAGTGAAAAGAGTCGCCTTCACTAAGTGGGCCCGCAGGCTATTTTTGGCGCAAGTCTATTTTTAGACTATGTCTATTTTTAGACATATGGATCATGTCTATGGATTGCAGGTTGTTGTTTATGGATGATTGATCAAGTTGGGAAAAATAGATGGACTTCTATTTTTAGATCACAGCGGAGTGACTGCTCAGTCTAAATATAGAACAGTCAAATATTATTAGCTCATAATAATATTTAGACTATAAACTTTGTCTTATTCTCTTGGAGCACTTCAGGATGAGCTACGGATGTGGTACATGCAGATCCCAGAAGGAAATACGTGGTTACCTATGGGATGACTAATATTTGCATGCAGGACTTCATTAGAACTCAAGTGAGTTGAGTTTAGTGGACTGGAGGTGCAGTTGATGGAGTTGTGTTCAGTTTAGCTTTGTTAAACTGGTTGTATTTAGTCTAACTGGAAAATAGACTAGAGATGAGTTGGGTGAATTAGTTATTAATTAATTCACAAGTTATTAACTCATAATACAACTAATGAATACATCAGTTAACTCAGTTGCATGTCAGTGCATGTTCAGTTCAGCAGGGACAGGTGTTAGAGGATCAGATTGCTATTAGTTGTGACTATAGCTGTGCATGATGATTTGCACAATCAAGGGATTGAGTAATGCCAATGAGGATTGCGTGGTTCAGCCAAAGGAAATACGAGTTTTCTTCAGCCATTCATCATTATTCTCTTGCAGGATTGCGCAGTAGAGGCAGGCAAGCAGTGGAAGAGATTTGGAGATCATATCTGAGCTGTATTGTGTGTAACAGAGGTGGAGATACTTGTGAGAAGTATTATGTTGTGTAATGTTGCATGACTCAATCATTAATATACAGATAGCTGGGGTTTTTAGCGAGATGCTTTCCCCGGGATACATACTGTGTTAATGTGTGAATGCTCTTGATGTTTTATTGTTATTGATGCTGCTATATTGATGATCAACGTAGAGGAGCTTATGTATTGTGTATGTTTTCGGAAATAGTACATGATCAGGATAATCTCCATTGAATATGTGTTAAATTATTCAAAATTTCTACATGGTATTAGAGCTGTTGATCATTAGATCTACTATTCAGGAAGTGTTTACATTCTATTTCTCTAGGCAGAACCTGTAATCGGGCCAGGTAGCCTCTGGATTCATCCTTCTTTTAGAAGGTGAGATATCTGGTGAATGCCCATACAGTCGATCTTTGTACAAGAAATATTGTGTTCTCACGAATCTTAGATCCGAGGTGGTTGAGTTAGTTGCTGGTGGAATTCGAATTTGCAGCAGTATTTTCTTGGTGACAATGCAGCAATGTCTTTCAACGGATTGCGATTGGAGTATGCTCTTGAGGGCAGCTCAAACTATATTGCATGGAAGCGCAGGATGGAGGCAGTATTGGATGATAATGGGCTGAAGGAGTTCATAGATACGGATATCCCAAAGCCTATTGATGCTTGGCAAAAGAAGATTGCAAAATGCCGAAGGATTCTGTTGGAGGGCGTGAAGGATCACATTGTGTCGAGCCTCCATGGAAAGGCTACTCCATATTTGATGTGGAAATCATTAACAGAATTATTCCAAAGCAAGAGCGATCAGAGGAAGCTGGCGCTCAAAGATAAACTCAGAAACATCAAATGTGAGAAGGGTGATAGTATTCCCAAGTATCTCACGAAGTTCACTCAAAGTCGAGATGAGCTGGGAAGTGTGGGGGTTACTGTCGATGATGAGGACTTGGTGAGCTTGGCTCTCCTTGGTCTTTCGAAGAGTTGGCATTCCTATCAGGAATCTGTTAATGGTCGGGAGAAGTTTCCAGGATGGGAAAGACTATGGTCAGATCTTGTGCAGGAGGAGATCAGGCGGAGTACCAGGGACAGATCTTCGTCAAAGGGAGATGATGAAGAGAATTGTGCTTTGGCTACCAAATCAAAGAAAGGGAAGAGCAAGAAAGCTTCTCAGTCTGGTGCAAAAGGCAAGAAGCAGGAGATGTCCAAGGTGAAGTGCTTTCACTGTCACCAGCACAGACACTATGCCACAAATTGTCTGCAGAAGAAGAAGAACAAGCAAGTTGTTGGATCTGCAGGGGGAGAGGCCTTAGCTTCTCAGTTTGAGCTTGATTTTTCATTGATCGCATGCTTGGTTTCAAGTGTGATGGGATCAGTGTGGTTCTTGGACAGTGGTGCGTCTTTTCACATGACGGGAGATAGAGATTTGTTCTCTGATCTGGAGGACAAAGATCTTGGAGTGCACATCGAGATGGGCGATGATGGTAGATACAGTGCGACCGGTATCGGTACCATTTCCTTTGAGAGGAGTCTGGTAAACCCTTTGTATTGAAGGAAGTCATGCATGTTCCAGGATTGAAGAATAATCTCATCTTAGTGGCGATGTTAGAAGACAAGGGGTATGATGTTGTTTTCAGCGAGGGAAAGGCCTTCCTGCCGCAGCAAGAAAGCCTGGTGAGACCCTGAAAGATAGGTCGAGTTAGGAACCTTATCAGTTGCATGTAGATGGATGCGCAGCAAGGCAGGCAAGGCAGCAAGCTTGGTGAGCCGGAAGATGATGCGATTGTGGCATAGGAGATTGGCTCACCTTCACCATGGAGCCTTGAAATACTGCAACAGATCACTACAGGGCTTCCTAAAGGCACACCTTGCGCAGTCAGATCAGTGCAAGGGGTGTACTTTGGGGAAGTGTGTGAAAGCCACCTTTCACGAGAAGGATAGTCGCGCCACGACGATCCTTGAGAGAATTCACACAGACGTGTGTGGACCTTTCTCAGTTGCTTCGACAGCAAACACAGGTATTATGTGATTTTTGTTGATGATTTCTCTCGTAAGTGCTGGATCTTCTTCATGCAGAAGAAGAGCGAGACATATTCAAAGTTCTGTGAATTCAAAGCACTGGTCGAGAAGGAGTCGGGAAGAAGGTGAAGGCTCTTAGGAGTGATAATGGTGGTGAATACATCTCGGATGAGTTCAAGGATTTCTGCAAGGCAGAAGGGATTCGTAGAGAGCTCATAGCTCCCCATAACCCACAGCAGAACGGGGTAGCTGAGCGGAAGAACAGAACGATTGTGGGTGCTTCACGGGCAATGTTGCATGATCAGGGCCTACCCCTTCACTTGTGGGCGGAAGCATTCAATACAGCAGTTTATGTGCAGAACCGTTGTCCTCATAGGATACTTGGCATGAGTACACCTGAGGAGACTTATTCTGGTAAGAAGCCTGATCTTTCTCATTTGAGGATTTTTTGGTGCTAACGTTTACATGCATGTGACGAAGGATGCCAGAAAGAAGTTGGAGCCGACTGCAGAGGTTGGGATATTTGTGGGGTACACTGATACGCCCCACAACTATCGTGTGTATTTGCCAGAAAGTGGTAAAACTGTTGTGCGACGGGATATAAAATTTCAGGAGGAGAAAGCCATGAAGTGTTCGCTTGAGAGGGAGCTACACTTGCATGCAGATAAGGAGCTATTAGTTCCTAAGGATGAGCTTCAGGACGTGGATCAGCCACAGGACGAGGTTCATGGAGTGGAAGAGACCACTCATGCAGCGCCAACTATCAGAGGGCGAAAGCGTTTGACAGAAGCTGAGCGACTGGCTCAAGATGCAGAGAAAGTTGTAGGACCACCTACAGCCCAACGCAGGCAGAGACAGTCACCTGATCGGTACACTAGATACATGTCTCTTATGAGCAAGTGTGTTGTGACTGAGCCATCCTCTTTCGAGGAAGCTGTGGAGGATCCCGCATGGGTAGACGCCATGGTGGAAGAGTATGATTCTATTGTCAGAAACAGTGCATGGGAGATTGTTCCTAGACCGGAAGGGAAATCAGTGGTGGGTTCGAGATGGATCTACAAAGTTAAGCAGGGAGCTGACGGGAGTGTGGAGAAGTACAAGGCAAGATTTGTTGCCCGAGGCTTTTCACAGATTGAGGGGATCGATTATGAGGAGACCTTTGCACCTGTCGCAAGGTATTCTTCCATACGGACGATTCTTGCTCTCTCATCGCAGATGGGATGGCACATTCATCAGATGGATGTGAAGACTGCGTTCCTCAACAGAGTCATTGAGGAG
>APFE030648867.1:283291-445841 GCA_000404065.3 Pinus taeda | reverse complement strand
CACATCAATCCTATGCTCCTCTGGAATATATTTTACCCTTATGTTCAATTTTTGGAACTCCTCAATTTGCTCCATTATTGAACCCTTTTGTTTGAGACTTATCAATTGGCTAAAAAAAGTGTTGCTTTTTGTATCCTCATAATGTGCTATCAATTCTTCCGTAAAAATTCCCCAAGTGATTAATTGTTTACGAGAGCAAAGCCATTGTACCATACAAACTGATTTGGTTCCAAATATAAATTTACCATATGTACTTTTTGTGTGTTTTGCACATTATTGAGATCGAAGAATTGCTCCATCTGTAATATCCATGCGGCAGGATCCTTGCCATCAAACTTCCTCATATCGATTTTTGGAATATGATGGTCTTTGATCCCACATTAGAGTCTATGGAATCATGATTAACATTTCTTTTGTTCTCATCATGAGTTTCCTTTACTACCCTTTCACCCTTAGTGACCATTTCTTGTAGCAACGTATTCATATTTATCTTCAATTCGTCCATGTCTGTCTTCAAATCTGTCTTCAAATCGTCCATGTCTATATTCAAATCTGTCTTCCAATCTCCATCTTATCTTCCATGCCCTTTATCTTAGATTCCATGCCATTTATCTTAGCTTCTGTTAACTTTTGTGAGGTTGACATTTTTTGCACTTGGTCTTGTAATTTTGATATATCATGTAGCATTTCTTCCTCTTCTTCATGAGTCATGCTAGAGCTTTCAGGTTCCTTACTAGGTGTTTGCATTTTCTTTCCTCGAGGCATCAGTTACCAATAATAATGCTCTACTAGCCCTTTGAATTCCTTCAAAATAAATTTTCAAGCCAATCTTAAGCAAAAATTTAAAAAAATCTACACACCTTCTTTTTTCTTTGGAGGAGCTGGATATTGAATCTGATGTATATTTGTACTTTCAGAACATCCAATTTTGAAATGGTGACCTGTGGTAGCCCTCTGTGTCCTCTTTTCAATGCCACCAGTCTGACCCCAATTGGATTCCCCAATGAAGCGTTATGCCAAATCTCCCACAGTGACCTGATTATAGACCTTTTCAGAAGAGCGAACTTGTACGAAGTGCCACGTGTCACTGTTTGGACCTCTACTTCTGAAAAATATCTAGAAGAAACTACAGCCCGTCCTCTTTCTGTACCTTCTTGTGAAATTTCAATCCAATGCTCAGAGAGAAAGTTATGATGATTTTCCCCAGGTCACCTGTTTGGAATGTAATTCAGGATTCTGCAAAAAGACCAACTTCCTCAGATCATATCTCCGTAAATATAGTATGAAAATCTCTAAAATTTGGACCCGACATGTAGCCTGAAGTCTTATCAAATGGTTTTTTTTTTCGACTTCTGAAACATCACAGAACAAAAGTTATAGCGAAAATGTCATGATGACCTATTTGGAGCAGCAAAACCCTAGAACTTGGCTCTGATACGAAATGTTATGAAACCAGCTCAGGAAAAGATAGAAAGGATAGATCAACACCTTAGAATTCAGCCTCTTCGAGGGGGAAACCTCCTTTACATTACACAAATGAACAATTCTTCGATGATACAAATGACAAAACCTCCTTTCTATATATAGGAGTCTAAGGAGTCACAATATAACCCAGCCGACCTAACAATAATAATATAAAGCCACAAAAATAACAATAGAGTGATTCTATGGGGCATAGTAATAACAATATGGGGGCAATAGGGGCACAACAATATTAATAAGGGGTAAAACTACCATAGTAATGGGATAATCACTAGTATTATAGGGACCCAACAAATATCATCCAATAAGTTTCAGGACATCATACATATGTCATTGATCATCAACAAGGACATCACTATCAAAGGATATAATTTGATCTCACTCTTTATGTAGTCAAGGACCATCCTTGAAGTGAACTATCTTCATCAAGAAGAATCTCTCTATTATCTACATCATCATCAAATTCAAGGAAGAAACAAGTGGAAGAAGAATATTCACAAGTAAGTATATTTATGTCTACATTTGAATCTATCAAAATGTCTTTTTTGCAAGGAAAGAAAAAAATTTGTTCGGGCTTCAAACTATCTTGCATGGAAGGAAGAGGACATATTTGAATCTAATTGAAAATGAGGTCATGGAACATGTTAATGGCTCAATCACCAAACCATCGAAAGAATATGCTCAAGAACTTAAAATTCTCATGATAGGGGAAGTAAGAGATGAAAGGACTTTCATAGAATCCATCAAGGATCCTCTCATTCCATATTTATCTACACTCAACACTTCAAACTAAATATACAAAAAATGGATAGATTTGTTTTTTATAAGCACTCCAAGAGAAGCTATCTCTCTAGGAAATAACCCTACATGAAAAATATATCAAATGAATAATGGATAACCTCATACTTCATGGGGATATCTAAAATAAGGGATAAAATTCAAGGTCTAGGTGAAATAATGTTTGACAAGGAGATGTCCACTATAGTACTAAATTCACTACCAGATGAATTGGGTAACTTTACTTCAACATTTATGGGAAGAAATAACTTACCCATTTCTAGGATGTATGATCACTATGAAAGATTGAAGAAACTAGGGTAAAGGTAAAAGTTCACGTAGGATCAAATGAGAAAAATCAAGCATATGTTGCTATGGCAAAGAGAGAAGGAAGTCTCATCTTCAGAGAAAAAAAGAAGAAGAAGAACATGGCAAAGATTCAATTCTATGGATGCCAAGAATATGGGCATTACAAGAGAGGTTTTCCTAAGGTCAAGAAGCATAATAAAAAAATAGATAGAGAAGAAACCCATGTCAATGAAGAAGCAGACGATGTTGAAAGTAAGATATCCAAGAGAGAGGAAATGAAAGGTCTCTACTATCATTGAGATACTATTCCTCACCTAGTTCTTTTCAAGTTTCTATTTTCAATTTTTCTGTTGTAATATAAAGCTATCATGAGCCACTAAATAAAATGATATGATGCATGATGGCATAATAAAAGCATTAAGAGCAAGATCTTACGACATCATCCTAGAGAAGCATGAAATATAGTTGAATTTTATGGCAATCACCTATGGAAGGATATAACTCTTGGTAAGCACATTCGAAGCATATGTGGTACTTATGGGAAAAGGAGAAAGTTATATATTACAAATCTCATCATACATCAGTCAAAAGGAAGCATTGATGGATGAGTATACTTAATATTATCTATTCAAATATTCGTTTGAAGGTTCACCAATTAAGAGGAAGCAAGTATTTCATCAAGAAATTAAACTTGCATAATTCGTGAGAGAATGATATGATGACAAAAGATCCGAAGTAGGTAAAGGGATTGAAGTTATTTCAATCAACAAATTTTTTTAAGTAAGTCGAAATGACCTAAAGGAAAATGAGGTATGTATGCTTATATTTTCAAGTCATGTCTAAGTTTGCAGGTAACATGGGTGAATTCTCTATATTGAGAGCATCATCTCCTCCTTAAAAGATGTAGAAGACATGGGTCACACATTGACTAGATGAAATCAACATAATATGTCCTCATATTAAATATGAGGTGGTGAACAATGATTGGAGGAACTCTGACTAAAAGTTCCTGGCAAGAAAAATGTGTGAAGAATGAAGGGACGAGTTCATGGAATATCCAACCATGAAGAAGGCAATCAACATCCTATAACCGGAACATTTGACAAGCATATGTCCATGAAAGATATGAAGACTCTAACAAAGTCCAAAAAAGAAAGAGAACCCTGACATTATATATCTTTTGGAGATGTTTCAATGTGTATGCAAGATGCTTATGAAAACTAGAGGATGTCATGATGAAAGACCATCAAAAAGTTAATTTTCATTTAATGTTTGTTTCTTATTTTTGAATAATATCTAGATGGGCTTATGCAGGGCTTCCAAGGGTATATTTATGGATGTCTTCCATTAGTAATCGCCATGTAGATGGATATAAGAGGCTTAAGGAAACAATGCATAATGAAAGCAATAATGCATCAAGAAGGACCATATATGGACGGATGGATCACTTTCCAATAAAAGGAATGATGCCATGACCCACGGATGAAAGTGATGGATGGTATGTGCCTTATGAAGAAGTAGAAAAACATCTTATACTATATGAAGAATAATAACTTCATGACATCAAAGGAAGGAGTTCTACAAGCAGCTCGTTGTCCCACGTCTCCACCTAAAGAGATGCTGAAAGAAAGTTCTTGGTCAAAAGGGAGCTTGTTCAAGAACCAAGTTAAGAGGGATCTTGGTTACATTCATATCTATAGGAATGGGTACATCCCTTTAGTGGAATGGGTATCTCCTCCATAGATTGAGATGGAGAGATGGACACGTCAATCTTTTCTTCACTTGGGAAGACAAAATGGAGGATTGGGTAAAAATACAGAATCTGATACTCTTTGAGGATGAGTTAGGCATTGAACAAAAGAGTAGTTGTAGATGACCAATATTTTTTTAGGACATGGAATCCAAGATAAGAATAGTCCTAGAGGAACATACTCTGAGAGAACCTCGGTGGGGTATTTTCCAAGAGAGAAAGTGATGAGGGTGTATATAAATCATTAGTCTCACTAGAATTAAGCTCTAATATTATGGAGAGAGAGAGAGAGTCATTAGTAAAGGCCTTGATATGTGACAATGTTGGTAGATATGATGCTATACATATGGGTTACTAATCTGACTCTTCTTATGAGAATTCTTCAGATTGATAATGTCCATGTACCTTGTTTCGATTATGAATACCTCCCTAGTTAAGAGGTAATGTTGAAATATGTAACTAGTTTCTCTCTTCATAATGACATGTGTAATTATGATTTTATGTAATTGATGAAAATAAGAAAAATAAAATTATTTTGTAATGTTTCAGTCATGTGTTCCATGCTCAATGGATTTTATTTTTAGAAGAAGCTTCCATTGAGAGCTATTATGTTTGATAATAAAATCCTCAATTCCATTGAGTCAATGTCATGTAATGAAGAACCATTTGGGAAAAATGTAGAACATAATTCAAACTCTTGAAGACCTTATCACAAGAGCCTCCTTTGAGACATTCTACAAGAAAGAATAAGATTATTCTAGAAAAGGAAAGTCAACCTAGGGACTATCAAACATCGACATATATTTCATGGAGAAATCACTATATATAAGTAGATTGGCCTTAATTTTACAATATATTTTGGTCAAGCATCCAAGACAAGAAAATGAAGCACAAATCACAAAAGAAACAACCTCACCATCGATGAAGAGAAGGAAAGGGAAAGCAAATTTTTGTGGGATTGTTTTTCAGCTAAACTTCTCACACGTGTTCCTTAAACTAGGATTTCTACGATGATGTCAGATCAGTTCTTGTAGAAAGCATCAAAAGGTTGCCAAGTCAGCTTATTTACATGTTGAATTCATCTAAAGAAGTCTCCAAGTATAGTGGATGAAGGAAATTATCTCCAAACTCTCTATTCCTCCTTCCACATGTGAAATTGGAGAGGTACAAATTTCAGGTTTGTGAAAAGAGGTCAATATTTCAGGGTAGTAGAGAAGTGCAATGCAAGAAGGAAGGTTGACTTGTGTTTACTCAGGTAAGAAGGAGAAGAAGTTATTCTTGCTTGGTACTGGAAAGGAAAGTAGGCCAAGGGTCCTGGTATTGGTATTCGTCAATTGAAGTCTCTATAAGAAGAAGAATTTCTTTGTGTTTTCTTCTAAAGTTGGAGAGGTTTTGGCCTTTGATTATCACCTACATTATGTCTCTTGTGTGTTTATTGTTTATGATTTGTTAGTTGTTTGATGAAGTAGAACACTATAATAGTCTAACTAACAATAATATCCTAATATAAATAAGTAAAAGTCATTCAGAAGTAGTTATGATTATAGAGAAATCTCCTAATTCTGATGCCCTAGATTACTGATCACGACCAACATACAAGGGGGTCTCCCTGATGTCAAGTACCAATTAGACGTCACACTAATTGGAGTAGGAGATCCATATGGAGTATCTGACCGACCACCATAGCTTAAGGTCTATCTTGGTTTCAATTGATAACATAAAAGATTATATACATAAACATTGAATAAGAAAGTAAGCTGGCATTTAGAAACACTCGTTGGAATGTGTAAGACGAGAAATTCATGAGTGGGAGAGGAGAGTGGGTCTGTGGAAGGAAGTAATAATACTAAATTAAGAGAGACACACGAGAGCATGACAATATTTATTAGGAAAATACTTAACATAATGACCATTAACGTGATTAAAACACATATATAATAGGATGAGTGTCAAAGCCATCGAAATAGTTGAATTTCTCAAGTGCATATGAACACAACATATACCATAAACATCCCACTAATAGTGCTAAAACATTTACGATAGATGCATGAAAATGTGTTAGCTTATTGTGCTTCAATATTTGGTGAAATGTCCAAGTACATAGTTACAATAGTGAGGCATTTATTCCAATGGTATAACATTAAGTCACTTCTTGCTTCTCCAAAGAATAGTTTTCTCTCCTATGCCATGTGGAGAAGCCAAGGCTAGATCTCCAAATCTTAAGCCTCAAAAATCCTTTTTCTTGGCTTATGAGGTTTCTTTTATAACAAGAGGAATGACATCTCTGATCCCCATGAATGTTGACTTACCCTTGTGTCTCTTGGACTTCTAATATAAGCTTTGGACTTTCTTTTAAGTTTTGGGCATCTCAACTCTTGAACTTCTACTGGACTTATTTGTCCACATGTGACTTTTCATATTCCACATATGACTCTTGGACTTCCACATTACATTTTTTTCTTTTCCTTTTGATAATTGTATCATTACATCCACAAGTGATGTGGAAAGACACATGGACACATATGACATAATGATGACACTTACACAAGTCCCAACATGGTAATGATGTGATGGAAATCATGATGAGGTGGCAATTCCAAGTTGTTCTACTTCTTCCTTTCTCTTGCATTATTGATGGTAGATCTGATCAATAATTCATATTTATGGAATATCTACTTGTTCTTAATCTTCACCATCAAAAGTGTCTTGAGTAAGTATTGGAATTGTCTGAGTCATCATGCAATGTCTTCTTTCTATCTTGGTATCCTTGATATCACCTTTTAGCATTACCTTATTATGTTAGGAAGGTACACCGAGCAATGAAAATCATCGTTTAAAATGACAAATCAGTATTAAAATCGTCGATTCTATCACTATGTCGCTCAGGGAATGAATTTATTATGATAAGACTATAGAAAGGTTAGAAGGAAGAGGCTTGATAAGAAAAGTGCAGTTGAAAACAGTAGAGGTTGGGAGGAGGCCTCCTTGAGCCTTCATACTATGTAATGCATTGAGGGAGGCTTTTCTAGAATGAGGCTTGAGAAAAAAGTACATTCATAAGAGGCAAGGAGACTCAATGATGACTTATTGAGTGCCATGTGTTGAAGAAAGAAGAGAGAGGGAGCGGGTAAAGAGGGAACATGGCACACAATTAATGATGAAGCGTGAAGATTCATTCTTTGTGCTTCAAGATTGGCCATGCACTCAACAGAAATCCATGGAGGGTGCGTGGCACAAAATTAGGGACGAAGGGTGTATCATCATGATTCATGCTTTGTTATGTACCATGCACTTAAGGGAATCCAGGGAAGGTCCATGGAACACAATTAGTGATGCTTCATTATTCATTAGTCGTGATGTGCCATGCACTTTTAAAGTGATAGATGATCTTTTGTTTGGTGAAGTATGCCTCATTGTTCCAAAGTGTGCATTGTTGAAGTGTGCCTTATTGTTATGAAGTGCGCTTAAATGGTCCTTATTCTTAAAAGTGCACTTTTTTATAGAGTTAGATAATAGAAGGCTTGGTCACTTAGCATACGAGATTAGAATGCATTGTTAGAAGGAGGAGACCTTAGATAAGCCTCAATACACAAGCTTGAGAAGAAAATATATGTCAATTAGGTTTGTGAATAGGTTTTGCTCATTACCTAGTCAAACGACTAATTCATTCACAACTTCCACTATCTAGGAGGACAAGGAAGGGATCCTAAAATTGAAAAGTGTTGGACTAGTAGAGTAAGAGTAGGGAAGAATTTGAATAAATTTTTGAAACACCAATCACACACATGAATTCCATTGGTACAATCTAGGGGAATTCACATGACTAAATAACAACAATTACACCTTGAAACACAAGAAAATCTACATTTATTTCTAAGTGTGACAGTATGAAAATGTCAGAACAACATTTGCAAATGTGAATGGAATTGAAAGTGATACATGATAGAGAAAACTTAAGATGAAAATCCCCACTTCTTAAAGTGAAACGAAGAAAAAGTGACAACTTGAAAAGTGAAAGAAATACTAGTGAAAGCAAAGGTATGCAAAAGTAACAATTGTGGAAACTCATTGAAATAAAACTACAAATGTAACTAAAGTGAGGGAGACTATGAGTGGAAAATGTGAACAAACTATCGACATGAGTTGAACATTACACAAGCATTATACCATGCCTGATCAAGCTTTCATAAGGGAGGCACTCTTATGAATTCATCGAAGATTGAGCATTTGTGAGCAAATGACTTGACAATTTAAAGTTTGAGAAGAGGAATTAAATTCTTAGTAAGCATCAATCGAAAATGATGTGACGATCGACGAAAAATTGTAATATCTCTAGTAGGCTCCAAAATATAGGTGTAGGAAAAAATTTGGAGGTTTTTTATTACAGCATCAACACTTGGTGACACACTAGTAGAATTTTGACTTCTATCTTTGTGTTTAATCCTTGACTTTCAAAAAGTATGGATTTAGCTTGCAAATTACTCTGGATTGCACATTTAATATGGTTAGAGATATAGTCCCTTCCATTCTCTTACATAGTTAAAAACATATCAAGGATTGCCAATTCACAATTATTTCGATCTAAGAAAGGGTAGTATATAACTGCAAGTTTAAGATAATCAGAGTATGAGTTTTCATCACTCATGTTGCTCCACTGCCAACAAGACTAGATAGTACCTTGACAGAGTCACTATTGGAACACAAGCATCACTTCGCTTCAAGTGAACCTAAATATTTGATCTGGTTTTCTTCAACTACCATAATTATCCAAGATCTTTTACTTGTTTGATGTTAGCAAAATTTCCTTTAAAGGAGCATAAAACAACCACATGTGCATGCTTTAAACAAGAGGAAACATAATGATGATCAACAAGTCATGAATACAAAAGACATTGATAATGAAGTTCACCAAGTGTGGGTTATGTCTCTGTGCCCGATGTCAAGAGAGTGGAGGCCGCTTCATTTAATGTTACAAATTATGATGATGTACATGGTATGTTCTTTGTGATTACAAGGACAAATACCCTCCCCATGTGTGGCATGTATCACGACGAGACATTCTCCCTATAGGAAATCTTACTCAACTAGGTATTCCTCAGCATGAATATCTAAACAAATATCACATGGTGTTTCAAAAATTATTCCCCAATATAATGTTAATCATGGATTTGAACAATACAAAATCCATCTCAGAAAAATAGAACGAAAGCATGACATAATTGTATCATATACCTGCACTTTGGGTGATGGGTGAAAAATCCAAATCTTAGCTACTAAAATGGTTTGCACCACTAAATTCTTGGCAATGTGTGGTGAAAAATCGACTATAAACTTGTCCAATTCTAACGTCGTCAAATTTTTCACCCTCAAGAATCTTGGATATTCCCCCAAAGATTCCTTCCTCAATATGGTCGGAAAATCCACTACTGAGATGAAGCATCTGAGAAAACCATTGCACTCCTTCTGAAATTCTTTGGAAAATTACTATAAATTCAGCATCATTCCGACGTTGGAGAAAATCAACCTCTAAGAGAATCTAAAGATTCCACAAGATTTTGTAAATATTCCTTGATCTTTGAAACCTACATATCCGCTACTTAGATGGATATTATTCTGACTATACAGTTAGACTCCTGGTCAAAAAACATGTCAAAATAACTATAATCTTGACAAATTATGTCACCGGTATATCCGACCCTCAAGGTAATCTTTTCCATATCTTAAGATTCCTCTCGTTCAGGGTTCCACACCCTCTACGAATCATGGTTCCACACACTTAGGGTTCCACTCCCACTCTAGTTTTCACTGCTCACCCCCGCATTAAAATAAAAATTTTAGTTTTTATATTGGTTTTTTGATGGAGTTACTAACAAGGATCCATTGGCACATTTCCTAGAGCTAAGAATGGAGGTGGGGAGGTTGGGCGTTGAAATCCCACCGAACCCCAATACATAGTGGGTGCATTATATTGTTTCTCTCCCTATGGAATTTTGAACTAGAATATCATTTCGTTTTAATATTTTTGGAGCGTTGTTATATATATTGGTTGGTTGGTTGTATTAACCATGCCAACGATCATTAACTACTTTAATATATTCATTCATGTTGTATGAAACTTGTTTTGATAGTTTTTTCATATGGGTGTTTTTGGTTTAATGTTTTTATATGGTTTTAATAACCACCATATTTCTTAAAAATGATTTTGTTTTTGTTAAGATTATACCATTTTTGTTTTATAATGTTTTGGACCATCCTCGTTTCTAATAACCATTTGTTTTTATATGGTTATTAAATAGTTATATTTTTATATTTTGAAAATGGATCTGCTTTTTATATGGGCATTTTAATATTATTTTGTTTTGTCTTTTCTATAAGGAAAGGATCCAAACATGGAGTGCTAAGTGTGAAATATTGGTCATCTCCCATGTAAGTTTTCGGTCCCACCTGCAGAATGCGATGCCATGTGGCACATAGTGGGCCCCACGTTTTCCCTGCCTTGTCAACCCTTAAAAAGCCATAACTTGGTAATACAAAATCATATTGAGTGTTGTCTGTGCCACTAGAAATGTAATGATGAGAACTACAACTTGGTATTTTTTTGTGATCAATTTGAGGAATTTGAATTTTGAGCTATTCTCAGCCCTATTTGACCTTTGAGCATCTCTGGATCCACCTAGATCATGCCTCCCCACTGAGGAGCTTTTGGTCCTCCAAAAGCATGAAAATAATATACAACTATTGTGTTACACTGTTTACAATAGAAGTTTGTTGGAATGTACCACTTCCTTCTACTTCACTCTCATTCTTCAGAGCCATAACTGACGAGCATAGACCTACATTCTCTGCAGTCTTGTAGTACAATCTATGAAAACTACATGCTCAAGTACATGACCAATCTTGAACCAGGCATCCCCATACTTGCCACCGCTTTATAACACATACTCTATGGTCAAGTTTACATCATAATAGAAATCAATTCCCCAAATATCAATTAAAGGCCAAAAATTCATCATCTCTTTGATAAGCGATGGAAAGCACATAACCAGTTTTAAAATTACATTGCAACATATGATTCACAAGATGAGGTCGTGACAATCTACAATGTCTAGTAAACTGATATCTTACTCAACAAAGTTCACCAATGGGTGTGTGGTATATTTTCTTGTTGAACACCTTCACCAAATGGTTTCTACACATAAACTTTGTCCTCAATATGCTACTCTAGATGGAGCTTCCAACATTTGTCTCTTTGATGACCACCTCTATTGCAATGGCTGCAAAAACTATTCTTCCTCTAGACATGCTTAACCTACATCCTTCCTTGATATGGAGTATTCCTTTCATGCCTCATCCCCTTTTTTTTTCATTCTCTTCCATCGCTTAGGAACCACATGGTTATGTAAACCACAAAAACTACATGTTTTTCTATTCCGTGATTTTTGTTCATCATTAACATGCTTGTAATCAAAATTAGCTTTAAAATACAAAGATGGTTTATACTTATCTTGGTTGCCTCTGGTGTAATTATTTTGATGAGAGCTTGGCTCATCTCTTCATCTACAATGTGCACTACCATGGGAAGATGGTGATGTGTTCCCATCATTCTCTTTCCTATGGTTTCAACCATGTCTTGGAATCTTCAGAAACCTTTGAGCTCTCTCCTTTCATGCACCACAAACCTCAAAATTGAGGTCTTTTCACAACTTTGAATGGTTTAGTCATGCATTAGACATTAACTTCAAGTCCTCCTCCTTTATAGCCCTTCTTGGTAAGGAGTCTCATGCTAGTTCATGAAATGCGTACCTCCAAGTTTCCAAGAAAAATAGTGTCATGTGAACACGAAGCTGGAGAAGAATCAACATTGTTTACCTCAATTGTTGATTCTAAAATAGGTCATGTTGGCTTTACTAAGCATTGGTTGTGCTTCAATTCTTCCAAGGCCTCTTATGTGGCTCGTAGCTGAAGCTGTAGTCTCTACTTATCCTCTTTTTCTTCTCGTATAAGTCTCCTCAATTCAACGTTCTCTTCTTGAAGACTTAGATTGATCTCATCAGCTGAATGATGAGAAAACAATGAAGAGGAGGAATGATGTATTGATGATGTGGATGGAGCATCATTCTCTACTCCTTTCTCCTGTCCCTCTCTTGCCATCTTCTTCTCGTAAGTTTCATACATTATGTCCACAATTTTTGACATCCTCAGGAGGTCCTTGTACATATTGTTTTCATCCTCCATTTTGTTTCTTCTTCCATGTTCAATCAATCACACTCGAAATTTATATCAGCGAGAAGACTTCTCTAATACCAAACTTGTTCCAGATTTATTCAACTATAAGGAACTATCCAGGAATATTTTTCTATTGTGATGTTAGTAGATTTTAATTTAAAAGAGAACAAAACAACCACATGTGCATTCTTTAAATAAGAGGAAACATAATCATGATTAACAAATCATGAACAAAAAATACATTGATAAGGGATTTCACCCAGTGTGGATTATGTCTCTAGGCCCTGTCTCAAGAGAGTGGAGGTCACTTCATTTAATGTTGCAAATGATGATGATGTACATGGTATGTTATTTATCATTATAAGGAAAAATACCCTCACCCTAAGTGGCATGTCTCTCAATGAGACATTCCCCCTATAGGAAATCTCACTCAAGTAGATCTTCATTTAGTGTTACAAGGTAATAAAATATCACATGGTGTGGAAACAAGTATTCGTCAATATAATGGTAATCAGGGATCTGAAAAATACAAACTTCATCTGAGAAAACTAGAAGAAACGCATGACATAATTGTATCACATACCTCCACTTCAGGTGATGTCCGAAAAAGGAAAGTCTCAAATGCCAAAATGGCCTCCACAACTGAATTTCGGACAATGAGTGGTACAAAATAGACTATAAAATTTCCCAATTCTAAGACCATAAAATTTTGGAACATCAGGAATCTTGAAGATTCCTTGTTGAATATGGACATAAAATATGTTGCTCAGATCAAGATTCTGAGGACACCATTGCACTACTTGTGAGATTCTATGAAAAGTGAGTTTAAAGTCAGCATCATTCTGACACTAGAAAAAATCAGCCTCCATGGGAATCTAAAGATTCTCCAAATATTCTTTGTTGCTGGGCATCTACATTTTCGCTGCTTCGTTGGAGATTCAGAATGTATATTTGGAATCCTGGTGAGAAAACATGCAAAAATGAATACAATATTTCCAAATTCTATCACTCGTATCTCTGGCACTCAAGGGAATCTTTTCAACATCTTAATATTCTGTTGATTCAGGGTTCTACACCCTCCGCAAATCATGGTTTCGCTGGCTCAGGATTGTGCTCCCACTCCGTGTTCCTCTGCATGCCCCTAGCTCAAATGAAAATGCGATTTTTTATATTGGTATTTTGGAAAAGTTACCAATGAAGGTTCTTTGGTGTATTGGTTAAAGCTAAGAATGGAGATGGGGACGTTAGCGGTTTAAACCCCACAAACCCCCCCATATATAGTAGGCACATTATATTCTTTTTTCTGGTGTAATTTTGAACCAGCATATGATTTTGTTTTAATATTTTTGGAGTTTCGTTAATACATATTGGTTGGTTGGTTATAACAACCATGCCGCCAATCATTAACTCTAATAGATTCATTCATGTTGTATGAAACTTGTTTTGATAGTTTTGTCATATGGGTATTTTCTATTTAATGCTTTTTATGGTTTTAATAACAACCATATTTCTTAAAAGTGATTTTTTTTTGTTAAAATGAAACCATTTTGGTTTCATAATGTTTTGGACCATGCCCCATGTTAATAACCGTTTGTTTTATATGGTTATTAAATAATTATATTTTTATATTTTAAAAATCGTTTTGTTTTTATATGGGAACCTTAATATTGTTTTGTTTTGTCTTTTCTGCAAGGAAGGAAAGCAAATATGCAGTGCTATGTTTCTATGTTTGATGGGCTATAATGTACATTGTGGGTCCCACTTGCTGACTGGGATGTCATGTGGCACACTGTGGGCCCTACTATTTCCTTGTCTTCTCAAACTTTAATAAGCCATAATTTGTTCATACGGACTCAGATTTTAGTTTCATCGGTGCAACCAAAATCGTAATGATGATTATTTCAACATGCTATTAGTTTGGGGTCAATCCAAGGAATTTGATTTTTGAGTTATTTTGATCCCTCTTTGACCTTGGAGCATCTCTCGAGCCACCTGGATCAATAGTACCTAGGTGAACTTAATTTCTTCAGCTCTTTGCGCAATAAGCCTTTGTCTTCTTTCACCCTTTCATTTATTGTATTTATAGAACTATTCTTAGGCACTTATTTATTTCATAGGTGGACGAGAGATCCCAACATATTGAGAGTAGGAGAGGATGTTCCTTCAAAGAAGGTAATATATACCTCTGATATTGGTTTTCTCGCAACTTATTTTCCCCTTTCCCTTCTCTATTTTATTAGATTAACAAGGGAACACGACAAAATCACAATATTGTGTTAAGAAATGAAGATCCAAAAATAAATATGGGCATCATGGTGTTACTGAGGGCTTTCCTTTTGAATGGACTGTATTTTCACTTCATAGTTCACTTACTTTAGAGATATATAAACCTAATATAGAAGAGGATGAAAGATAAGTCAAGCATTGGTCATCCTCACAATTTCCCTTTTCATGTTTTCTACATTGTCTTTTTGAGCCAATAGAGTATCTCTCATGCAGGGTTTTATTAAACAAAAAATGAAAGAGAAGACATAAAACAACCATGGAACATGCTAAAAAAAAAAAAAAATGGAGGTTGAATTGAATGCAACATGAGGAACAAAAAAGAAAAAAACAAAGGTAGTGATTAGATGGAGAGCAATTTAGGATGATTGAAAATGGAGATATAATGCAACTTAACCTACTCATAAACTAACTAGCTAGAATTTGAGGGTCAACTGTGATGGAATTTCAAATATAGCCATCCTTGTTCCTAACCTACAAACAAAAATATAATAGTGATTAAAACCAATGTATAATAATATGAAAAAGGAAAGATAAGAACTCAAATATCTTGCACATATGAGAGAAGGTGTTTTTTAGATGTAGAAAGATGTGCAATAACAATCGACCTTAACTAACTTGTCACCTTACCTTTTTGATTGAAATGATAATAAAAAAACCTCTGAAACTTCTTGTGAGTGTATCTTCATATATGCCATGTTTATTAGCAAACATCAATGAAGATCAATACATGCCACTAAAAAATGGGCTTGCTAAGTAAGATGCTTCGAGTTAATCATAGATTGGATCATGAAATTTAAAACGATTATTTTGAAAACCCTAAAATCTACGACAAGATAGCTTTTCAATTAATGGAATGGAATTGGGATGAGGATGTTTTAAGGGAAAATGAATCTGATCGTATTCAGACAGATTATCAATATAATGATGGACTGACATAACCATGACCAAAGGTTGAAGTGCCTCAGCTCCTTGACAAGTACCCAAATAGTGAGATGATCAATCATAAATTTTAGTCGATGCAAAACAAATGTAATGAGATATACTAGTGTGAGAAACACAAATTGAATTACAGTGAGTAGGATCATCATTATGATTAGATGGATTGATTACGACATAAGACTAATAATTAGTAAACAACAAAGGTAGATTAGCTCGAAAAAATTTACAAATACTTTGAATTCTAGAATCATCTTCCTCACATACTAAATGTGACAAATAATTTACCTATACCTCATTACAATTACAACTAACATCACAATCACTGAAAGAATTAAAAATGATGAAAAAGAGGAACTTGATTCAGGAAATAATCAAACCATTCACTAACTCTTGAGAGGAGATAAAATTCCATGAATAAAATGATTAACATTAAGACATTCACAAGAAATACTAGGATATCACTACTTACAAAAGTATATGATAGGTTTTATTTATTAAGTTAATGATAATCTTCAAAATGATTAGATATGTTCATTCATGAAAGATATGCATTACAAACTAGAGTTTGATACAAGAGTTTTGCATAAAGTTGAATCAACTAAAAAAGGAATTTGAACTCGATTGGGAATTGAACCTCAAAAGCTAGAAAGATTATATCTAAAATACCAAACAATTTTCATGGATTTTACATCTATTTTAACCATGCAAAGGAAATAATCGTATGAGAAACTTCATATCTAACTTAGTTGGGGGATCACTCCAAGGTCATGAGAACCTGACATCACCATCAATGAGAGTTAGAGTATCCTAACTTTCTTTTAATTCCAGGAACTTGCAAATATTGTAGAATGACTTATCAAAGATCAAATCAGATCATTCATGGTATGTGGACAACTACCATCAATAATTTCAATTGAATTATTATTATGCAAGTGGAAACCATCTACATTACTAATTTTATCGGGATTTACATCTTGAAAACTCATGTTACCCATGTTATAAGGTTATTCTAATTGCAAATCCAATCATAGATAGATTGAATGAATATAATTAGTAACATGAATAGGACTTTCTTCATGTGGAATTTAAAATTAAAGGGGATGTAATAGATACTCAATGATCGATTTTCCTTCCTCTTCACCATGGATAACATCAATACCTTATGTAAAATTAAAAATACAACTCATTAGATGATAAACTTGAGGAGAAAACACTAGATACTAATGAATTGGTGAGGTGAAGAGGAGTTTCCATAAGAACATATTATCGGACCAAATTAGACTCAAGGTCGAAATATTACCAATCTTCTCAACAAACTAAAATACCAATTAGTGCACTTAGGAAATCACTATCACATTCATCAATATGATGATAATAGTGAGAATGATGGTTTTCCACAACTTCAGACTGATTAAGAAAATTAACTTCATTTTTTCATTATCAAGATTCTTAGATTCAAAGTTAGCCAAGGATGGAAGAAAGTAATCTTGACATAGATGGTTTTGGAAAAGGGAAGAAAGGTCAAAATAATCATCACTTTCCTACTCCTTTACCCATGAAGATCGACTACCTTAACCTAGTCATTGTTTAGATTCAAAACTTGAAAATCAGGCAGGTTAAAGGGAAATGAGTTATGAGAATCAGATTCAAGATTGGAGTTATTTGTGTTAATATGGTATACTGGAGTGGATTATTAAACTTTACATGACTCTTCTTGAACCATTCCAAGTTTCCCTCCTTTGGACCTGAATCGTGGAAAGTGGAAGAAGATTGAGGGGATGGATAAGGAATTTGATTTCTTGATTTCCCAAATTCAACATTATCACAAGGAGGAGTCCAAACTGGCACTGGAAAGGAAGGATGACAAGGAACAAAAAGAATAGTGGGTTCCTCCACTAATATTAGTGGTGTCCTACGATCTACAATAGTTGGGAGAGTAGAAACATCAGGATGTTTTGACTCATTGCGTAAAGTGATTCAAACGAAAATTTTAAACTTCCTTTTAAGGAAGTCCCAATACATATCTTTTGTAGTAAAATCACAACATAAATGAAGGAATTTATTAGAAAAATCCTCAATTGATTCATTAGGCTCTATTCTAATTTGATAAATTATTTTAAAAACATTTTGGTAATCATAGCTATAAAAATTTTGTTGAATCTCCTTGAGAAATTGATTAACAAAATCAATAGATGAATATGGTAAGGTATGACGCCATTGATTAACACAACCTTCAAGTGTGAGGAAGAAAATCACACATGAAAAATATTCATCATCGATTTTGTAATATCCAAAAAATTTCGGAAATGTGCTCAATTATGGATGTTCCATCCTCACTATAAAACATCAATTAAGACACCTCATAAAGAGGCTCATTGGAGATTAAAAGTTTACCATTGAATAAATTAGAGAAATACCCTAAGAGTATGATTTGAGGATGATCCATTAATTATAAGAGATTGAAATGAAATCAATGTGAATATCTTGTCATCTAGCCCTCATTCTAGTGCCAAAATGTTTATGGTGTTGGACACAACTAACATACAAGGGGGTGTCCCCAATATGACATTCCAATTAGGCCTAGCACCATTTGGAGCACTGACCTAACCACCATAACTTAATATTCACCTTGGCCTCAATGGATAACATAAGATATTTTATACATAAACCATGAACAAGCAAGTACATTAACATTTTGAAACAATTATTACAATGTGTAAAAGGATACCTTCAGAAATGGGAAGCACGAGTGAGTCATTGTAAGGAAGTAATAGTAGTAACCTAAGAGAGACACATGAAAGAATGTAATTTATTCATTAGAAGAATAGTTCACATAACAATCATTAGATAGAATACAACACACATTCAACAAGATGAGTACAAAATCCACTAAAATGGTTCAATCTATCTAGTACATATGAACGCAACATTTAGCGTAAAAATCCCAAGAACATTCCTAAAACATTCACGATACATACATGAAAATGTGTTGTCTCATTGAGCTCCAATATTAGTTGAAAAACTGAAGTACATAGTTACAATTGTGAGGCAATAGATCTAGTAGTGTAGCATTAAGTCTTTTCTTTCTTCTCAAAATAATAGTTTCTCTCTTATGGCATGTCGATAACCCAAGACTAGCTCTCCATGGATTATGCCTCCAAAGGCCCTTTCCTTGAGTTATGAGGTGGCTTTTAGAACAAGAAAAATTCCATTTCATATAACCATGACTGTTGAGTTACCCTCATGAATCTTGGACTTCTAATATATCCCTTCGACATCTCTATGAATTTAGACTTCTCCTAAAGACTGTTGAATTTGTATTGGACTTATTTGTCGACATGTGACTTTTCATATTCCACATATGACTCAAACTTCCACGTTGCATATTTTAATTTTCCTTTACATAAGTACATCGTTACATCCACAAGTGATGTGTAAGAACACATGGACACATATGACATAGTGATGACACTTGTAAATGTCACAACTTGATAATGATGTCATGGAATTCATGATGAGGTGACAACACCAAGCTGACATTCTTGCTCCTTTATCTTGCATTCTTAAGGTAGATTTGGTAAGTACCTCATATTCATGGAAGATTTTATTTTTTATTCGTATTAACCCTCTAAGTTGTATTGAATTAGTATTGGAATCCTCTGATTCGCCATGCAATGTCTTATTTTTGTCTTCGTTCAGGATTTGCTTCATTTTTCATGATGGTTCTCCTATGTGGTTCTTCTTTGCAAGTTTTTATTTTTTATTTTTCTTTTCTTTCTTCTTTGAGAATTACTTTTCCAATCTAAGAAGGTACTCCTACAAATGAAAATCATCCATGAAAAAGAGAAAATAGTCTTAACATCATCTATTCTATCACTATTTAGCTCAGGGAATGAAGTTCTAATGATAGTACTATAGAAGGGTTGAAAGGAAGAGGTTTGATAAGAATAGTGAAATTAAGATCATCAAAGGATAGGAGGAGGCCTCCTTTAGACTTGCTAATGTTCCTTGGACTAACGGAGACTTATCAAGAATGAGGCTTGATCATATGTTGCATTGGGAAGAGGGAATGAGAATCATTAATGCTTTTTTGTGTGCCATGCTCTTAAGAAAGAAGAGAGAGAGGACAAAGAGGGAGGACGGCACAAAATTAGTGATGAAGTGTGAAACTTCATCCATTGCGCTTCATGATGTGGTACACACTCAGTGGAAATCCAAGGAGGGTGTAGGGAACATAGTTATTGATCAAGGGTGAAGCTTTGTGCTTTATGCTTTGTGATGCACCATTTTCCAAGGGGAAGCCAAGCAGGGCATAGGGCACACAATTACTGATGAAGAATGAAGCTTCATGCTTCTTTCCTTACGATGCACCATGATATTTTAAGTAGACAGAGTACCATTTTTTTGTTTGATTGCAGCTTGTTGTTCTAATGTGCACCTTATTATTATGAAGTGTGCTGAAATGGTCCTCATTCTTCTCAAGTGTGATTATTCACTGTGTGATTGTAAGGTCCCACCTTACCAACCATCAATAGTATAGAGAAGTAAAGGTCACATTAAATACTATTACTCAATTTTTATTTTTATTTTACTCCTAATATGACTAACTTAGCTATCATGTAATCATGTTCCTTCAACTATCTCAATGTAAGAATATAACATAAGAAGTCAGTGATAACTTTCCCTTAAGACCAATTCCAAACACATTTCCTCTCAAGTTTAAAATATCATAACATGTTCTCTTTTCATACTTATACACAAGCTCTAACTAAGATTGAAAATAAATTCTACCGTAATTCCATGTGTGAACTTTAAGTTAGATCAACCTATTTTATCTCATAGATTATGCTAAATAAGCTTCATTTATTGATTCTTGATATCGTAACCACAAAAGTATTATACTTCCTTTACAAAAATCACATATAAGTGTATGAGCATTAACCTACCTATGAAAAGGTAGGTGAGGGAAGTGTTAGCGCTCAAATTTGCCTCAGGCTGAGGAAGGAAAAACTCAAGGCAACACCAAACCAAGCTCAGCCTCGTAGCTAGCCCTACGAGGACAGGAGAGGGCTCTCTTCAGGTCTATCTCGGCAAAAGGCTTTCAAAGGGGCTGAGATGACCTATAGTGAATGCAGATTTTAGGCTAGTAAAGAGATATAAAAAGGGGTTTTAATGAATGATTGGGTTTTCTGGGCAGCGTGGTATCAAGAACAGTGTGAGCAAAGATTTAATCAAAGGAACAGATTATTCCATAAGGCGAGGTAGGAGCGAAATTTAACAATTAAATTGAGATTAAACAGAATGGAAAGACTGCTGAGAAGTCAACAAGGGCATGTGTGATGAATCCTTATCAAACAGAAGAAAACATTGAAGATGAACACTTCCTCAAGACAGAGCAAATAAATTGAATTATGCCTTTCTCACTTAAAAGTATTCATTTAGAAACGATTATGAAATGAAATGGAAACATTACAAATACATATGAAACAGAAGAAAAACATATGCTAAATTTCCACACCACAAGAATCTTACAAATCAAAGCTGGGCCATTTAATTAATGTCTGTCATTCAACTGTACAATGAAATGCTCTGTTCTCCTCCACGCACCTCTCAGAATTCTCTCACCACTTACAAAATGATTTACAATACAATAAATACCATTACAGGTGGGGGCAAACAAATCGACCCCAAAATAAGGAATGGTTTAACCATTATTAATAAACAACTACGGTAGATCCAATTATGTGTTTTAAGAACAAAACAACATTCCACCTAAATCTATCGATGACCAAGTAAAAGACAAAATCGGACTTGAGTTGCAACTGAAGTTAAAAATAGGCAAATTGCTCCTATTTCTCTGCCACGATGGATATCCTTGTTTAATTTGGGCTTTTGGTTCTCATCTCTCTGTTGTGGCAGACATTCTTCATTTAATTCTCGGACTATTTGCTTCCACTTACCGTTTGAATAAAACCAACAAAAATAGCCTTTTAAACTAAAATTATGCTGGTTCCAGCTGTAATCACCAGCGGACACATATCAATGACAACTAAGCACGTGATCAAACATTTCATGCCACATAAACTCTCGTGAAATTACCATCTTTTGAAAATCAAGCCTTTGCCTAACAAGCTTTTGATTAGTCGCAAAAATTTCGAATTCAGTCAGGCAACTAATTTTCATGACATCCGGACCATCTTCACCATAATTAAATTGGATAACTGAGCCATCGGAATCTCTTACAGTATAATTATAATACACTTTCAAACACTTGAGATTCTTTATGAGACATCGCTGTAAGTAACCACTTCGGGACATTTTAATAGTGGTGTCAACAAGCCCATCACGGCCTGCCATACAATGAAAATAATATTCTTGAGGATGAAGGCCTGTCAATAATCGAGCACTAATAAAACCACCAGCACGAGATCTACTATCCCAAGGGGGAAAACATGGCAAATTTTTACCAGAAACCATACAAGGAAAATGCTTCCCTTCCAACTCTTGTTTCCCAAGTGATGAGGATATTTGGGTGAAGTTCACCAAACCACCTTTTGCTCCAGTCATCGTCATCAGCGAGAGACAGTTGCCTGGAAATGGCTTTAACAATCCTTTCGGAAACAGACTGTTGTTCACCTCAGATGTTATGCGATTCAGGGCACTGGACATAGGCCTGTCCAATCTAGAAGATGCAACTTCACCCTTGGTTCGTAGAACTTTTTCAATCTTTGATTCACATTACATCATGTGAGCAAGAATGTTGTAAAACCAATCGAACAAAAACACCTTCGAGCCTTCCAATAGTTTCTTACGCCAAACCTAGATTTCAGTATTTCAAAGCCGAAAACGACCCCAATGCATAGCGTGCTCCAAGTGCGTAGCACCCTTGCTATTTTACACAGGCTGGGGAGGCTATATGTGTAGTGCGCCTCCATTGCGTAGCGCGCACACAGAAATGCACTGCAATGAATGTGGTATATCCATATTTTCATTCTAGACTTTAGTTCTTTCCTGACTGTGTTACCATCTAAAATAGTTACATCTGTGCTGTTCTTTGCCACGTTGATGCTCCATCGATAGACCAAACAGTGTAGAGATATTGGCAACATCATTAGTGCCTCTCAGTTTATTTACACAAGAAGCTCCACTAGAGACAATTATATTCCATCCATGTGTATAGTTTATCAGTACCTTTGCACTTGAAAACATCTCCCTCCTTGAACGAAAATTTGAAAACGCAGGTGAATACATGATTTCAAAAGAAAAATAGTCCCGAATCCAAGGTCCTTTTAACATATGCCTTTTTAATCTGAAATGGAAGCCTCTTGCTAAAGTCTACTGATATCAAGTCTACCTGTGCATTTGACAATGATTCGATTGTCAGTGAACTTGGTCTCAGATTTCAGATTGTCTAACTTCATTCTTGTATAAGGCACTTCTGGATAGCTACAAGCCACACATGGTTCACTTTCAATATTATAACCATCAAACTCCACCAAACTGCTGAGCGTGTTGTATAATTTGGCATTTTGACATTTGGATGCAAAACTCTGTTTTGTTTGATTTCTTTGTCTCTGATCGCTAATGATGTTCTTTTTGTTTGTGATTTTGCAGGGACAGGAGCTGCTGAAGCTACTGCCATTTGAGGAGCTGGAGAATTTGAAACATTTTGGCAAATCACATCTTCTAAAACAAAACACATTTGATGATTTCTTCTTCAAAACAGCGTTTTGAAGAAGAATCAATCTCACATTATTGACGGTGACATCCCTGTAAAGCTTACTGAACCTTCCTTTGGCCTGCACAAGACCAAACCCTGGACTCAAGAATTAAAATGACTCTTTAATGACTGCAAATGACGAGAAATGAACCTTGGTGAATTTGACTGCAGCAGACTGACAAGACAGAGTCTAACATTGGATCCAATGGGGATGGCAGCTGCTGCTTCTTGGAGGTGCCAAGAACTACAGATCTTTGGGAGAGCAGACAGTGCCTCCATCCATTGGGCAACAGAGTCATGATTTTGATCAACCACACAAAATTGTAACTCATTTATTAATTGAAACTGACTGAAAAGAGTGAAAAACTGGCTCAGCAAACTTCACACTTAAAACTGTAATGAAACTCAATGTTGCCTTTTGGCTGCTTATTTATTTACAAAATCTAACCTACTTTGCTGTAAAAACAATAGATGAGGTAATACTAAAATCCCAGATCAACCATTCAAGTAAACCTGAGAAGAATGCTGCTTGAGAGTGCTTCGACTAGATCACAGATGCAATTGATGGCAACCCTTCATGCACGTAATGAGCCTGGTCACGTAAAAGACAGCTTGATCTATCAATCAAACTGAAAAACATTTCCATGTATGTTGCAATAGGATCAGAAAAGCCAGACTCTGTTTGCTGCCCCAACTCCACAATACATACTTCCAGCTACACATTGTCAATGCAAACATCTATAGGCAACTCTATTATTTCTTGTTTCGAAGGAGGAAGAGTTTCTAAGAACATTTTAGGATCTCGGAAATCATATGACTGGATCTGCTCATTCAAATACTGAATCTCCTTCTCAAGTTTTTCAACAATTAACTCACAGACACCAATTTTAGTTTCAAGAGGGAACTTTGGAGATTTCAAACATTGAAGCAAGGCACTGAAATATTCTTCATTAATTTCAATATCTACTAACCAATCTCTAACTTCTTTTACAGCTTCACAAAGTGCAGGGTTTGCCACATACTCTACCATTGCATAAATGGATCAGCGAGCACTAGAATGTCTGGATCAAGTTGGAGTCTCCAGGTGAATGTTTCATCCTTCATATGTGTCTGACTGCTATCCACCATCAGCATCAGATCCAAACTTTGTTATCCTTTACCGGGGAGGACTCCCCAGTATGGTCACCACTATGTTAGCGCTCAAATCTGCCTCAGGCTGAGGAAGGAAAAACTCAAGGCAACACCAAACCAAGCTCAGCCTCATAGCTAGCCCTATCAGGATAGGAGAGGGCTCTCTCCGGGTCTATCTCGGCAAAAGGTTTTCAAAGGGGTTGAGATGACCTATAGTGAATGCAGATTTTAGGCTAGTAAAGAGATATGAAAAGGGGTTTTAATCAATGATTGGGTTTTCTGGGCAGTGTGGTATCAAGAACAACGTGAGTAGAGATTTAATCAAAGGCACAAATTATTCCATAAGGTGAGGTAGGAGTGAAATTTAACAATTAAATTGAGATCAAACGGAATGGCAAGTCTGCTGAGAAGTCAACAAGGGCATGTGTGATGAATCCTTATCAAATAGAAGAAACCATTTAATATGAACACTTCCTCAAGACAGAGCAAATAAATTGAATTCTACCTTTCTCACTTGAAAGTATTCATTTAGAAACGATTCTGAAATGAAATGGAAACATTACAAAGACATATGAAACAGAAGAAAAACATATGCTAAATTTCCACACCACAAGAATCTTACAAATCATAGCTGGTCCATTTAATTAATCTCTGTCATTCAACTGTACAATGAAATGCTCTGTTCTCCCCACGCACCTCTCGGAATTCTCTCATCACTTACAAAATGATTTACAATACAATAGATACCATTACAGGTGGGGGAAAACAAATCGAACCCAAAATAAGGAATGGTTTAACCATTATTAATAAACAACTACGGTAGATCCAATTATGTGTTTTAAGAATAGAACAACATTCCACCTAAATCTATCGATGACCAAGTAAAAGACAAAATCGGACTTGAGTTGCAACTGAAGTTAAAAATAGGCAAATTGCTCCTATTTCTCTGCCATGATGGATATCCTTGTTTAATTTGGGCTTTCAGTTCTTATCTCTCTATTGTGGCAGACATTCTTCATTTAATTCTCAGACTATTTGCTTCCACTTATCGTTTGAATAAAACCAACAAAAATAGCCTTTTAAACTAAAATTCCGTCGGTTCCAGCTGCAATCACTAGTAGACACATATCAGTGACAACTAAGCACATGATCAAACATTGCATGCCACATAACCGCTCGTGAAATTACCATCTTTTGAAAATCAAGCTTCTGCTTAACAAGCTTTTGATTAGTTGCAAAAAATTCGAATTCATTCAGGCAACTAATTTTCATGACATCCAGACCATCTTCACCATAATTAAATTGGATAATTGAGCCATCTGAATCTCTTACAGTGTAATTATAATACACTTTCAAACACTCGAGATTCTTTATGAGACATCGATGTAAGTAACCACTTCGGGATGTTTTAATAGCGGTGTCAACAAGCCCATTACGGCCTCCCATACAATGAAAATAATATTCTTGAGGACGAAGGCCTGTCAAGAATCGAGCATTAATAAAACCACCAGCACGAGATCTACTATCCCAAGGGGGAAAACATGGCAAAGTTTTACCAGAAACCACACAAGGAATACGCTTCCCTTCCAACTCTTGCTGCCCAAGTAATGAGGATATTTGGGTGAAGTTCACCAAACCACCTTTTGCTCCAGTCCTCGTCATCAGCGAGAGGCAATTGCCTGTAAATGGCTTTAACAATCCTTTTGGAAACAGTTATTGTTCACCTCAAATATTATGCGATTCAGGGCACTGGACATAGGCCTGTCCAACCTAGAAGATGCAACTTCACCCTTGGTTTGTAGAACTTTTTCAATCTTAGATGCACATTACATCATGTGAGCAAGAACGCTGTAAAATCAATCGAACAGAAACATCTTCGAGCCTTCCAATAGTTTCTTACGCCGAACCTAGATTTCAGTATTTCGAAGTTGAAAACGACCCCAACGCGTAGCGCGCTCCAAGTGGGTAGCGCCCTTGCTATTTTACACAGGCTGGGGAGGCTATATGAGTAGTGCACCTCCAGTGCGTAGCGCGCACATAGAAATGCACTGCAATGAATGTGGTATATCCATATTTTCATTCTAGACTTCAGTTCTTTCGTGACTATGTTACCATCTAAAATAGTTACATATATGCTCTTCTTTGCCATGTTGATGCTCCATTGGTAGACCAAATAGTGTAGACATATTGGCAACATCATTAGCGCCTCTCAGTTTATTTACACGGGAAGCTCCACTAGAGACAATTATATTCCATCCATGTGTATAGTTTATCAGCACCTTTGCACTTGAAAACATCTCCCTCCTCGAACGAAAATTTGAAAACGCAGGTGAATACATGATTTCGAAAGAAAAATAGACCCGACTCCAAGGTCCTTTTAACAGATTCCTTTTTAATCTGAAATGGAAGCCTCTTGCTAAAGTCTACTGATATCAAGTCTACCTGTGCATTTGACAATGATTCGATTGTCAGTGAACTTGGTCTTAGATTTCAGATTGTCTAACTTCATTCTTGTATAAGGCACTTCTAGACAGCTACAAGCCACACATGGTTCACTTTCAAGATTATAACCATCAAACTCCACCAAACTGCTGAGAGTGTTGTATAATTTGGCATTCTGACATTTGGATGCAAAACCCTGTTTTGTTTGATTTCTTTGTCTCTGATTGCTGATGATGTTCTTTTTGTTTGTGCTTTTGTAGGGACAGGAGCTGCTGAAGTTGCTGCCATTTGAAGAGCTGGAGAAATTGAAACATTTTGGCCAATCACATCTTCTAAAACAAAACACATTTGATGATTTCTTCTTCAAAACAAGGTTTTGAAGAAGAATCAATCTCACATTATTGACGATGACATCCCTGAAAAACTTACTGAACCTTCCTCTGGCCTGCACAAGACCAAACCCTGGACTCAAGAATTAAAATGACTCTTTAATGACTGCAAACGATGAGAAATGAACCTTGGTGTATTTCACTGCAGCGGACTGACAAGACGGAGTGTAACAGGAAGAATATTTTTCTCTTCATCAATAAATCTAATAAATATGATATGTTTATGAAATAGAATCACAAAATATATTGACCCAACAACATTTCCAAATTCATCAATTAAAATTCCCAATCCCAATTATTAAGGAAACACTGCAATCATGAGAATTATGTAATGAATGTTGAAACAAAAGCAACTACTATTACTAATTCAGAAGCATGTTATTATTCAAAAAGTATCAAGCAAAACAATGAATGTGCATCACTTAGGCACAAGTAATTGTTTTCTACAACCATTGAAGCATAAGAATTCACCCATGAACACATGCAGCTCAAACAAAACTTATTATGCTCACTTGCAAAAAATCCTACAGAAAGTCACTATAAAATTGTTTCCAACAATGCCATTTTTTTATGAAATATTTAGATAATAAAAGTAACAACAATCCTATTCTCTATTCACACTTCAGAAAATTATTGAATTAATTTTCATGTTCATACCAAAAAATTGTAGACATAAGAAGCTATATCCATGAAATAGTCTATTCCTATATTTCAAGTACATAAAAACTATGGTAAGTAGGACTTTTACTCTAACAATTTATATGCGCAAAAAGTACAACCATTCATGTCTTTTTAAAAACACTTTGCATGACGATAAGTAGGAATTTTAATCTAACATTTTATATGCTCAAAAACTACATCCATTCATGTCTTTTGACAAACACTTTGCAAAGCATCCAATCTACAACGATTGAGGCATTTTGACAAACACTTTACAAGCATGCAATGTACAACCATTGAGGCATTTTTCCAAACACTTGGAAACAAGGAATTTGAGATTCTTCTTCAATCTATTCAACTTAGAAAATTCAGAAATTGAAACTTCAAATGTTGGCATCTTAAAATAGGGACTAAACAATCTTAGTTTTTCATCAAAACCTTGAAAACATAAACATATAATTGACAACAACAATCTGTAAAATCGCCTAGATTTTCTATTTTCTTTCTGCAAGGTACCTTTTTTGGAATCAAATGGGTGGTTAAATGGCATAAAGGAACGGACACCCCTTGATGTCGAGCATAAAAGTAACAGAACGTTCCATAGATGTGATTTATTAAGACAAAAACAATAAAAACATTGCTACTATCTCATTTATCACTTTGTCAAACACTTAGTGGGCAAACATCATGTACATTTGTACATGGAGAAAAACAAAACTCAAATTTATGATAATATGGTAAGGTAGTCAACTCATGGCAACCTACAATGGCAAAAATTTCATTATAAAAAGAACTTAAAAATTTGGCAACACATTACTATTTTAATACCCCTACATGTACATTCGCCAGTACATTGCCATTCATTATTGGTTAGCTCATAAATAAATCTGTAAATCTCTCATAAAAATTCAGAAGTAGTAATTTCAAATGAATTTTAAAGTTATACAACACATTTAAATTAATAATGAACTAAAAGTTCAAGAATACTTATGAACATACCTGGCAGTGTATTTATACAATTCCAAAAATATGGGAATATGCTCTAGCTCCAATGAGATTGTGCTCCTGCTCCAATATCCTTACCAAATAATTGTTAGCCATCTGGTTTTCCTCCCAACCGTTTATGGATAACTTCTCCCGTGGAACCCTCGAGCTATAAGAGCTCGCTAACACTACCAAAATATAGTAGAAGGGAGATATCCAAGCCAAGCTAAGGAAGATAAGTTTCACTTCCTCCCAACACCAGTCATGGTCAGCTCACCAGGTAGAGATACATAGTAAATTTATATTAGAAATATCAAAATCATTTAGAAATCAATTTTCTAGTCTCCAAGTCTCTCACTCTCATACCATTTTTCAAATCTCTCCAACTCTTGGTATCACAATGCACCTCCCTCCTCCTATGTGAGAATACATGAGACACATATATAGGATGATCAACAAAGTCTTTTCATAAAGGAGGAGTAATATGCAAACATTCTATTCCATTTAGAGTAGCATAACTCATGCCATTAAGGAGAGTTATGCATGCCTTAGTTAACGATAGTGTAACTTGCATTAAAGAGAGTGTAAGAGGAATCTTTTGTGACAGGTCTTTAATGAGTTGAAGAGAAATATGCCATTCTTTGATGAGTTCATAAAATAGAGTGTAATTTATTATTAAAAGAGAGAGATTTACATACAGCCATGAGAGTCATCAACAAGAGAGGTGTGAAGTGATTGAGGAGACGAAAGTCGATTGTAATTATATTTTAATAATAATATCGTAGTCTTATAAATGATAATAATATCGTAGTCTTATAAATGTAAAAATCATCTTACTGTGGATTCTCCGATCAAAGATTCAAAAAGCACAAACCACAGATCTCTGAAATCCAATAATAATATTAATAATATTGAGGATTAATTCAATATTGAATGATTAGGATTTATTAATGATAAGTTAAGTGATTTTCCTTCAACTATACTTGCTTTCCAATTTATGTAAGGTGATGTACTATTTTTGGAATGTCATGCTTAAGATGATAGACATGACTTTCTATTTTTAGAACATCACTCTAGGATTGTTAGAAAAGAGGCTTTATTAAGGAAATTCATCACTGAGCTTCCCATGAGTGCTATTTTTATCTGGAGAAAAGGGATTCCATACCCCGATTGCACGCATTTTCACGCCTTAGTAGATTGAGGACTCCGCGCCCTAATCTACTCTAAAGATCCAAGATTCCACAGCTTGAACTTTTTAAATATTCAAGACTCCATGCCTTAAACATTTTGTTATAGATAGAATTCTCCACATCTTAATCTTTCATGGATTTAGGACTCTATTCCCTAATTTCCATGGCTTCTCATCTACTCTGCTTTGAAACTCCACGCTTCACCTTAAGGTAATGATTGTGAGCTCATACCCATCTAATTGTTTGTTGGTAAGGTCATGTTCCAAGACCTGCACAGATCACAATCTCATATAACAAAGGAATTAATGAATTTCATAATTAATTTATTCACATTTAACTAAAGTTTGTCCATGACATCCACAACCATTTTGGTTTTAGAGAAATTACTTCCGCAACCATTTAAAATTTAAACATCCATGTTTGAAAATAACTATGTATCTGCCACATCTTCTCATTACAAGATTAAAGATATATAATCATATAAATCATGTATCATCCATAAATCATAATTAACCATATCTTGCACATAACCATGATCGTCCATGGATCTATGTGTCTCAATCCTAAATCAACATCCATGTCATACACATATTTTAAAACTAAGATACCAAAAGAGAAAACATTGATAATATGTTCTTAACCAAAATCATTTCTTATACACAAAACCATAGATATTATCCTAAGAAAGAAACAACTAGGCGTCCCAAACCAGGTCTATAGCATATAAGCATGTACATAAGTTTCTCACTGATAATATTCTATCATTATATGGAAACCACTCTCTATAATTGTCATCAAAACTATCTCACCAAGAAGGGACACTACATACTTTCCCTCTTGGGCTAGTCATAAGGTACTTAGTTATTTTCGATTCTCCCATCACTATGGTGTTATCTTTATGTATACATATTTGATATATTTTTCTTCAGGCCAAACCATAGTTTAATGTTTTCTAATTTGGAAGCAACTCCATGAAAACTTAAACATACAATTCTCAATCAAGTAGAAAATATACCCATGCCATATTAGCCATGTTTCTATATAAAATACCAAATATTTCTATCAAAACTAGCCATACAATTTATAGTACCATATTAAAATACTATTTGATGTAATTGACATGACATCTAATTAAGATATCTATAATATTTTTATATTCTACATGTTCTTTTTCATAGTCTACATGGATCCTACATGTGTCATATTCCTGGTTCTATAGTATGTTTAGCTTTACAAGCTATGAATAGCTCACACATTGTTTGTAAAAAAAAATTAATGGTCCATCCCATCTGACAATCAAATTTTCATACAAGAAGCATAAAATCATCGACATACAATTGCTAGCAAAACTATGAAACAAAACATGATGTCATATAGAAAATCTACTCTTACATCTCACTTAATTTATGTCTTCTCAATCCAAGTTTTCCCTTTTCATTCCATAAGACATTCTTCCAATCAAAATCTTTTGGATCTACCTATAGTTTTTACTAAATGCTTAACCTTTAGGAAAAAATACAATTTTAGGTTTAAGACACCAATTTTCTTTTTAACTAACAAGCTAAGGTTCCATATAGTCCTCATAGACCCACTTTTGTATTATAGACCATTCCTTTAATTCCCATAATCTTTATTAATATTCACCTCTCTTACTTGAGAATTAATTATGAACGATTCAGTTAGAAGATATTCATTCCGAAAATAATTAAATATATCTTTTTGAAAGTGGCTTGTAATCAAGAACAACTTTTGTAATTATACAAATACAATACCTATATTATTGATTCTATCTTCATAACTATAAGTCAACTTGTTTTCCCACTATAAAATCGCTCATAATTTTTATTCAATAACTAATCAATCCATTTGGTTTCACATCTTATTCCTTACTTCTAATACATACACACAAACATAAAAACAAGGTATGAAAACCATACATTTCTCAAATTATGAAGAATCTTGTTGATTTTAAATAAGCTTTAGATTATCATAAAGACATTTCTAGGCTAAGGATAATTTATTATTATTTTTTTTACTACCTCTTAAAAGATTATAACCTTTTGCCGGATTACTAACTAGTCATAAAACTATACATCCAAGAACAAAATTCCTAAATCCTTCAATCTTTACCATTCCAAATATAATACAATCATCCTAGGCTTCTAAATGATGCAAGAATTCCAATTCATCAAAATGTGATCTCACTCTCCTTCAATTTCTCCCTCCAAAAACATCACTTCTTGTAAAAGAAGAACTCAACTAAGTTTTTCATTAATCCCATACCTTTTTCTTTAAGTTCAAATAAAACAAAGTTCTCACCACAAAAAATGTTTATCTTCTAAACGTGTTATTCTCTTAACAATTTACAAGTTAATCAAATTTCAAGAATGCAGTTCATCAAGTTCATAAAAAATATGAATTTTGACTCGATCACCTAACTAGCAATAGTTTGGAGCAGTTCATGAGTTAAATCCTTCTAATTTATCTAATTAATTTGGTTAAATAGAATTCAACCAATATTCAACTTTTAAAATAATTAAAGAGATTATTATGGCTTTCCTATACCTAATTTCTCTTGACCCAATAGAAAGGATATTTCATCAACTTATCACAATAATATTTTTCTACATTTCAAACATTTGAAAATTATTTTAATTCTACCTAAATCCAACACATACAAAATAATTAAATACTAGAGGATAGATACCTAGTTCACACTTGACTCCATATTCCAAAATCAATTATTCCAAACATTCTAAATCACCTAATGGTGTTTAGTATACCAATATTATTCTCTTAATTTGTAATAAAAATGAAATAATGGATTTAAATCTAAAGCAAATTCATGTCACAAATATCTAGCCATTTAACTTTAATTACACATAATCAATCGTCCTTAATCATGTATGAGATTTCATCAGAAAATTTTTGTTCATTCTAATCAGAAAAATTAATTAGCTCATAGATATATGTTAATATGGATTCCACACCCGTACATTTGCTCATAGATATATGCTAGTATGGATTCCACACCCATACATAACTTACTGAAAACATAACCTTCAAGTGTTCCTTCAAATGGCTTCAAAAACTCCTCATGCACCAGTCATCTAAGCCTCTTATTTATTAGGAAGGTCATACCTCAACCTAGTATTTGAGTAATTTCAATTTATTTGATGCATAAATTCAACCCAAACTACACAAATTCATGTCAAAGAAATCATAGGAATTTCATTCTTACTCATTAAGAATGTATTCCGAAATCATATTTTCACACATAAAATCAGTGCACTTAGATTACTCTTGAATCTATATTCACAGTTAAAAGTGACATCCTTCAAGTTATCTTTTTTTAAGTTTCCATTAGTGTAGGTAATGAAAGAGTCAAAAATAACATGACGAACTCAATCATCATGTTAGTTGAATATTGACCTTACACTTCACACACATTCTCATAGAATACACACCAATGCCATCATGCTATAGTTTAGATTAGGCTAATATTTTTCTTGGTAGATACAATTTGAACTAGTAGAGATGGCTAGTAGGCTCATATCATATTGATAATAATCCGTTAAACATATATGCAACCATGCATCCACTCCACATATCTACCTCACACATTGAAAATCAAACTAGTCACATGCTTGAGTTTAACCCCAACTTCTCAAGCACATCCTTTCCCTATATGTCTTTGAGTCCTTTATCATATTTCTTATAATTTGTCTTAACAAAAATATAAAGGAATATAAGGAGACATTCCTTTTATTTCACAAGTTTCTAAATGACATAATAATAATATCCTTTATGTAACCAATATGCTTCCAAGTCAACATAAAGAATAATTCAACATGCATGCAAACTAACCATTCATACATCAACCTAGAAGCAAGCATGTTGGACCATTAGGCCCTAGATTTTTAACTTGGCTCTAATACCATATATAAGGTCCCACCTTACAAACCATCAATAGGATAGAGAAGTAAAGGTCACATTGAATATTATTACTCAATTTTTATTTTTATTTTATTTTTGCCTTACTCCTAATATGACTAACTTAGCTATCATGTAATCATGTTCCTTCAACTATTTAAATGTAGGAATATAACATAAGAAGTTAGGGATAACTTCCCTTAAGACCAATTCCAAAACAAATTTCTCTCAAGTTTAAAATATCATAACATGTGCCCTTTTCATACTTATACCTGAGCTCTAAGTAAGAGTGGAAATAGATTCTACCATAATTCCATGTGCAAACATTAAGTTAGATCAACCTATTAGATTTCCTCGATTATGATAAATAAGCTTCATTTATTGACTCTTCATATCATAACCACAAAGGTATTATACTTCTTTTACAAAAATCACATATAGGTGTATTAGCATTAACCTATCTATAACAAGATAACTAAGGGAAGAATATGTCTCTCTTCATCAATAAATTTAATAAATATGATAGGTTTCTGAAATAGAATCACAAAATATTTTGACCCAACAACATTTCCAAATTCATAGATTAAAATTTCCAATCCTAATTATTAAGGCAATGTTGCAATCATGAGAACTATATAGTGAATTTCGAAACAAAAGCAACTACTGTTACTAATTTAGAAGCATGTTATTCTTCAAAAAGTGTCATATAAAAAATTGAAACTGCATAAATTGGGCACAAGTATTTGTTTTCTATACTCATTGAAGCACAAGAATTCACCCATGAACACCTGCAGCTTAGACATAACTTATTATGCTCACTTGCACAAAATCATAGAGAATGTCATTATAAAATTGTTTCCAACAACCCCCCCTTTTTTATGAAAGATTTAGATAATAAAAGTAGCAACAATCCTATTCCCTATTCACACTTCAACAAATTATTAAACTAATTTTCACATTCATACCAAAAAATTTCAGACACAAGAAGCCACATCCAACAAATAGTCTATTCATAAATTTATAGTACATAAAAACTACAGTAAGTAGGACTTTTACTCTAAAAATTTATATGCACAAAAACTACAGTTATTCATGTCTTTTGACAAACACTTTGCATGATGGTAAGTAGGACTTTTACTCTAACAATTTATATCGACAAAAACCACATCCATTCATGTATTTTGACAAACACTTTGCAAACACGCAATCTACAACCAATGAGGCATTTTGACAAACACTTTGCAAGAATGCAATCTACAACCATTGACGCATTTTTCCAAACACTTGGCAACAATGAATTTGAGATTCTTCTTCAACCTATTCAACTTAGAAATTCAGAAATTGAAATTTCAAATGTTGGCATCTTAAAATAGGGACTAAACAATATTAGTTTTTCATCAAAAACTCGATAACAGTGTAGGAATTTACAGGGTAAGTTCCTCAGGCAGAACACCAAAGGACACTGCTCACAAACAGATCATAGATCAATACACCAGTATTTTTGACGTGGTTAAAACCCTCAAAGAGGGAAACAGTCCACAGCCTGAGCCAACGCGGCCACTTCAGGCAATTTATTAATAAAAGAATGAAAATTTACAGACGCTTCTCTCGTGAACGGTTAACCTACAAATGACCCTCCATGTGCTTTAAATAGAATTCATGGACCAATCGGGTGTTAAGCCACGGATCAAGTGTCGGTAATACCGAGGCGAGAATGAACCGTCGGATCACGACATTTCGTGACCATCGGATTGTAAGTTACAAATGTACATAGTAAAGAACCACACTTTACCTAACTCTATACTAGACTAACTTATACTTAACTATTCCTATGTGTCGGAATATCCTAACATCCCCCCTTAAGAACAACTTTGGATAGGATTGAAGGATTTACAAATATGACACAATAGGAGAAGGAAGGAGGCACTAGAGCCTATCCCCCCTTAGTGACAACTTCCTGAACTCCAACCATAAATAAAAGTTTAGTAAACTTCGCCTCTCTGAGAGCCTTTGTAAATATGTCTACAACTTGATCATCTGTTGAACAATATTGCACTTCAAGAACATGGTCACGAATGATATTTCCGATGAAGTGCATGTGTAGTTCAATGTGTTTGCTACACTGATGATAGACTGGATCTTGTCATAGTTGAATGGCACTTTGATTATCACACCAAAGTGTAGTCAGATGCTGCTGCTGAAATCCAAACTCTGATAGGATCTGACGAAGCCACAAGGCTTCCTTACTAGCTTCTATGGCACAACGATATTCTGCTTCTACTGAAGAAAGAGAAATGGCACCTTGTTTCTTGCAAGCCCATGTAATAGGTCCTGGACCAAGAGTGAACACATAACCGGCAGTAGACTTCCGATCATTAGGGTCACCAGCCCAATCAGAATTAGTGAAACCAACCAATAGAGGAGATGCTTCGGCACTGTAATGAATTCCAAACTGAACTGTACCTCGAACATAATGAAGTATTCTTTTAGCTGCTTTCCAATGACTTTCACGTGGGGTTTGCATAAACTAAGCAATAAGACCAATAACAAAGGAAAGATAAGGACGAGTATGGGTTAGATACAGAAGTTTTCCTACAAGTTGACAGTATAAGGTAGCATCAACTTTAGGGGAAGTACAAGTGACTGAAAGTTTGAATCTAGACTGAAAGGGAGAAGGAGCTGGCTTACAATCTTCCATGTGAAAATGGCGTAGAAGATCACAGGCATACTTGGATTGGGAGAGGGAAATACCTTCCTTGGTTTGCAAGACTTGAAGACTGAGAAAATAATGTAAGTGTCCTAAGTCTGTCATTTCAAACTTCCTTTTAAGGTTGGACTTCACATGGATGATAAGGTTGGGATCACTACCAGTGAGGATAAGATCATCAAAATACAAAAAAAGAATGAGAAGAGACTTTCCCACTTTCTTGGTGTAGACAGTATTGTTAGAATGACACTTAGAAAAGCCAGATTCTAAAAGAAAGCTATCCATTTTGGCATACCAAGCCCGAGGAGCTTGCTTGAGACCATAAAGGGATTTATTAAGCTGACATACAAGACTGGAGTCTGTTTGTATAAACCCAATAGGTTGTTCCATATAGATTTCTTCATGCAAATCCCCATGCAAGAAGGCCGATTTAACATCCATTTGATGGACTTCCCATTTGAAAGAGGCAGCAAGGGAAAGAAGAAGGCAGACAGAGTTCATTTTGGCAACAGGGGAGAAGGTTTTAATATAGTCAATGTCTTCAACTTGTGAAAAGCCCTTAGCAACAAGACGAGCTTTATGTTTATCAAATTTCCCATCTGGTCCATACTTGGTTCTGTAAACCCATTTGCATTTACCAAGTTTTCATCCCTTTGGCAGAGGAACAAGATCCCATGTATCATTTACCAATAATGAACGATATTCTTCATTCATAGCTGCATCCCAATCTAGATGACCTGAAGCTTTTGCAAAGGTGTCAGGATCATAATTTGCTGAGACTTAAGCTAGTAAAGAAGAGGGTCTTTCAAACTGAGAATGTGTACGATGCTGATCTGTAGGATCACCGGCAAGATCACCTACTGCATCTCGAGTAGCATGGACCCATTTTGGAAGTGAAGGAGCTGAAGGAGGATCCTGAGAAGGTGGGGGAGGATTGTCATCCTCACTTTCGTCATCTGAAGAAGAAATATGTTCAAAAGTAGAAGAGATAGAGAGAGGTTGCACATGCGCCGAACTAGGCTCGTACTCCGATTTATTTTCATCAAACTTTACATCTCTTCTAATGATAACATTTTTGGACTTAAATGGAATAAGTCTATATCCTTTGACATCTTCATAATATCCAACAAAATTACATTTTTCACTCTTAGGTTCTAATGCTTTATGTTTCTCATCTGGAATATGGGCCCAAGCTTCACTTCCAAAAACATGAAAGTGACTCACATCTGGTTTAATTGAGCTCCATGCTTCTTCAGGAGTGATATTCTTTAAAACTTTAGTAGGAGTGCGATTTATTATATAATTTGCACAGTTAATTACTTCTGCCCAATAATTAAGACTAAGTCATTTAGATTGAAGCACACAATTAGCCATTTCCTTTAAGGTGCAATTCTTCCTTTCAGCTACACCATTTTGTTGTGGAGTATATTGATGAGATGAGATCTTGGGGAAAGCCCAAAATCCCAATTCCATTATAAACTCGAACCTGGGCCTGTGGGTTATGGGCCCACAACTCCAAACGGAAGCGTTTTAAAACATGGATATTGTTTATCCGGACCTTTATTAACATTGAGTCATCCTTATAAACACCATCTGACAAACAATTTCACAAATTTGAGGCAGCTTGAAGTTCATCACTGCCAACAATACATGCAATAATAGAGAAGATACAAGCCAACTGTTGGAGAAAAAACATGAGCCAATGATGCAATTGTCACATTTAGTTGTCTGGATATTGAATTCATCTTGCAAGAGAAATCGAGTAGAAGTAACAGAATTTCCAAAGCAGAAGAAAACCTCTGTGCACAAACAAAACTCAGGACACCGACTATCACCACAACTACGACTGCAGGGCATGTAACCAGCACAACAAACATATCTTGACATGTCATTGTATAGTGCTCACATCCGTAGTAAATAAGAGACACATGGTCCACAAAATAATGATATGGATGTGAAAAAGCGAGCTCTGCTCTTCAACGATTACTGTCAGCGCGTACAACAATCTTACAACACATCTTACAGCAATTTTAACGTTGTTCAACGACTGCTATGATCCGATCCATATTTACAAGCTGCTTGATCTGATAACACCTTTGCCACATAATACATTCAGAAAAGTGGCTTTCACGTCTGATGAAATCGACAGGGGCCCAGTAGGATTCGTCAACGTAGTCCCTGAATTTTCCATTGTTATTCAGTGGAGAAGTTGCATTTATGGAGGAAGTGTATATTACACGGCGAACAGATTTTACCTGTATACTCACAATAGAAAATCACATATAACGGGGCAATCACATATAACGTTTAAACGATATTAGACCGCCATCCATCCATGGGTGATCGATAGGCGATCAATAAATTCACAATACTCAATTACAAAGCACACACACGCAGGTGCATACAACTAACACTGAACATATTTTTATATATTTACGGAACAGTTACAAAATTAAGGCATTTCAACCTTAAAAACGAGCTCACACTCAGCTACATCTTGCCACTCACAAATTACCTCCCAGAATAGATATATCTCACATCCTATCACATTACATTTATATAAGAATTTTAGGAAGGATCAATCCTATCCCGTCCTGATTTTCTCCACAAAAGCTTCATGCATGCACGCTTTAAATCTACTTTAAATCTGCTTTATCGGCTTTGAATCTATTTTCTGCTTTAAATCGGCTTTAACTCTGTTTTGCTTCCATGGCTTGCGTTCACTCACTTTGGTGCTAGTTGCTCCCGCATCAGACTCCCGAGGCACAAAAATTTATGACCTCCTGGTCATATGCTTCTCTTGGTTTTCGTAATATCTTTAACTTGTGAGCTGCAATCTACCTCTGCAACAGCAGGTCCTCCTTGCTGCCTCTTACCTCACCAAGCTCTCCTCTGGACTTGGTCTTTTGGTAACGCTCTAGGCTATTGCAAACTTCTCACCTTCCTCTCCTGCTACCTACACAAAATATAAATACCATACCTATTCATACTTCATTAAGAACTGTACCTCCTTCCGCAGAATCTTTTACTACTTTGATACCAAACTGATGGGATGAGATCTTGGGGAAAGCCCAAAATCCCAATTCCATAAAAAACTGGAACCTGGGCCTGTGGGCTATGGGCCCACAAGTCCAAATGGACGCATTTTAAAACATGGATATTGTTTATGCGGACCTTTATTAACATTGAGTCATCCTTATAAACACCATCTGACAAACAATTTAACAAATTTGAGGCAGCTTGAAGTTCATCACTGCCAACAATACATGCAATAATAGAGAAGATACAAGCCAGCTGTTGGAGAACAAACATGAAGCCAATGATGCAATTGTCACATTTAGTTGTCTGGATATTGAATTCATATTGCAAGAGAAATCGAGTAGAAGTAACACAATTTCCAAAGCAGCAGAAAACCTCTGTGCACAAACAAAACTCAGGACACCAACTTTCACCACAACTACCACTGCAGGGCATGTAACTAGCACAAAAAAAATATCTTGACATGTCATTGTATAGTGCTCCCCTCCATAGTAAATAATAGACACATGGTACACAAAATAATGAGTTGGATGTGAAAAAGCGAGCTCTGCTCTTCTACGATTATTGTCAGCACGTACAACAATCTTACAACACATCTTACAACAATCTTAACGATGTTCAACGACTGCTATGATCTGATCCATATTTACAAGCTGCTTGATCTGATAACGCCTTCACCACATAATACATTCAGAAAAGTGGCTTTCAAGCCCGATGAAATCGACAGGGGCCCAGCAGGATTCGTCAACGAAGTCGCTGAATTTTCCATTGTTATTCAGTGCAGAAGTTGCGTTTATGGAGGAAGTGTATATTACACGGCAAACATATTTTACCTGTATACTCACAACAGATAATCACATATAACGCGGCAATCACATATAATGTTTAAACGATATTAGACTGCCATCAATCCACGGGTGATCGATAGGCGATCAATAAATTCACAATACTCAATTACAAAACACACCCACGTAGGCGCATACAACTAACACTGAACATATTTTTATATATTTACGGAACAGTTACAAAATTAAGGCATTTCATCCTTAAGAACAAGCTCACACTCAGCTAAATCTTGCCACTCACAAATTACCTCCCAGAATAGATAGATCTCACATCCTATCACATTACATTTATGTAAGAATTTTAGGAAGGATCAATCCTATCTTCTCCTGATTTTCTCCACAAACGCTTCATGCATGAATGCTTTAAATCTTCTTTAAATCTGCTTTATGCACTTTAAATCTATTTTCTACTTTAAATCGGCTTTAACTCTTGTTTGCTTCCATGGCTTGTGTTCACTTTCTTTCGTGCTGGTTGCTCCCGCATCATATATGGAACATTATGTTGCATTTGAATTCCATTCTCAGTGCAAAAGTTGATGAAGTCATTTTTAACATATTCTCCGCCATTATCAGATCTTAGCTTAAGAATTTGATGTCCAAATTGTTTTTCAACAAAGGCCTTAAAGGCAAAGAATTTGTTAAATACTTCACTCTTGAGTTTTAAGAAGTATACCCAAGTGCGTCTGGAGAAATCATCAATGAAAGTTAAGAAATACTTGTAGCCAGAGAAGGAAACAGCTGGAAGTGGACCACATAAATCACTATGCACAAGCTGTAGAGGGGCTGAGGCTGCAAAGAGGCACGTTTTTCAAAACTGTCCCGATGATGTTTTCCAAGTACACATCCGGAACAAACAACATCTCTGCAAGATACCATTGGAAGACCTGTCACCATATTTTCTTTACATAGATTCTGAAAGGAGCGATAGTTTAAGTGACCAAATCGCTCATGCCAAAGTTTGCTCACTTCATCATTATGAGCAACAAATACCGAGGGAAGATTTGATGACCCAAAGTTGTGAACTTATACAACCTTGTAGAATCATCAACAATGCTAGTAGCTAAAATCTATCTAGGATCTCTTAGGTCCTTAATTACAACATCGTGAGGTGAAAATTCAACGATTTTACCTTCACCTGAATGAGTTATCTGATATACAGATAGAAGGTTGCAGGATAAGGTTGGAACACATAATACATCATTAAACTGACCATTTTCTATATGAACAGTTCCAGTCCCTACAACATTAAGAGATCTATCATCACCAACATATATATTTTTGGTGTTACAATCATGTAAAGAAGAAAACATGGCTTTGTTTTTGGCCATGTGATAAGAGGCTCCAGAATCAATGAGCCACTCATGAGAATGAGAAGAAGAAGATACATTTAAAGCATAACCAGACTGAGATGATTGACAACGACATGCAGAAAGTGCCATTTCTGAAGATGAAGTTGAAGTTGAAGTAGAAGAATGCTCCACATGGATGTTATGTTTCTTCATTGCGGCTTCCAAGGCTTCCATCTTCTTAAAGCATTTAGATTCTAAGTGGCCATCTCGATTACAAAAGTTACAATGTCTATCAGTCTTCTTCCCTTTGTTTTTATTTGCCTTATCATTCTGGTGCAATGATTTTTCATTTTGAGGATGAAATTGCTTAGGACCCTTGTTTGGTTTAGGACCATTATTTTTAGGATACGACTTCTTAGAATTCTTTGAATTTGGTTGCTGCTGGACGGTTAACGCTTTCTTAGAAGAGTTTCCAAGATTAATAAGACCAAGGTGTAAGAGTTTTTCTTGTTCTCTTATTAAAGAATCACAAAAAGCATCAAAGGAAGGGGGCTTGTAGTCATGTCCTTGAGAAATGAAGGCTTCTCTTGTAGAATGGAAGGTGGAAACAAACACAGGGTAGGCTGGTCCCAACTTAGAAAGAATGCAATAGATAAGAGCACTATCTTCTTTCTTAACCTTAACACCTTCCAAGAGAAGTCTAATGGTCTTGAACTTGGACAAGAAATCTTCAATGCAAGAAAAATTATTGGGGTCAAATGTAAGCAACTCATTTTCAAGTTGATGGGCTCTAAGTTCATTTTTTATTCCAAAAACTTTAGTAATCTGCTTCATTGCTTCATCGGGAGTATCAAGTTCATCAATATGGAATCTAAGATCAGGAGAGATAGACATCCCTATCAACCCACATGCTTGATCTTGCCTATTGTCCCATTTGGCTGCTTTCTCTTCATCTTTCGGCTTGGTTTCTTGGCCTGAGGCTATTCGGTAAAGACCTTTACTTCTAAGTAAATCCACAATGTAGGATCACCATTGGAAGTAGTTGGTGCTGTCAAGAATAACTTGGCATGTACTTTCCTTTTTAACCAAAATCGAAGCTATATATGCTGCAACTAAGTGTTCCAATGGAAAGATCTCGAAATATTAGGCTGGTTCAAAAAAAACGGCTCTGAAAATGGCTTTCGGATGAAGAAGTTATGTCTTTTTGAAAAAACGTTGATGAAGGCACCGACAAAGTGTGGGAATGTACGGAAATGAAAAAAAACGCCCCTTAAAAAAGGAGATTTGAACCCAAGACCTCTACTCTCATAAATTAGCTTTGAACCAAGTGAGCTATATAAAAAGTTTGAGAGAGAGAGAGAGAGAGAGAAAGAGGGGGAAGGGGGGGGGCGGATTTGTTTTCTTTTGGGTCACTGAATTTTGGATTCGTGTTGCTTGAGAAAAGCTTTTCTTCCTACAAAAAAAAAAACAAAACCCACACAGAATACAAAAAAAAAAAGCCTTATGCTTAAGTTAGCTTTACCCAGAAACTAAATATTTTCCTCAATGTTTCTGATTTTCCGAGATCACACTAAGGCGCAGGGAAAAGAGCATACGCATGAGAAAAATCCTTCCTTTCTATTTCTGATTTGCCCAAATCGCATAGAGTCGCAGGGAAAAGAGCATACACAGAAATGAAAGGTATAGATCCGGTAATAAAAAGAATCTAAATAAACCAAAATAAAACAGAGAGAAAAAGAATGACTGTAAACTGCAAATAAACACTGTATACCTCCAGATCTTAAAAATGACGCAGCTAGGGCTACCGGAAACCTTTTCTCGTGAAACGAAAGGGGTTCCTCACTAAAACAGATGCTCCCAACACAACAGAGCAGTCCTCTTGGCCCAAAAGTAGTTAGAAACAGTATATCTAGGAGATGGCAGTCGGATGCAGTTCTACCGGCTTCAGATTTGGATCACCAACAGACACGCCCCTCAAATAGCTCTGATACCATGTAGGAATTTATAGGGTAAGTTCCTCAAACATAACACCAAAGGACACCGCTCACAAACAGATCACAGATCAATACACCAGTATTTTTGACGTGGTTAAAACCCTCAAAGAGGGAAACAGTCCACGGCCTGAGCCAACGTGGCCACTTCAGGAAATTTATTAATAAAAGAATGAAAATTTACATAAGATTCTCTCGTGAACAATTAACCTACAAATGACCCTCCATGTGCCTTAAATAGAATTCATGGACAAATCGGGTGTTAAGCCACGGATTAGGTGTCGATAATACCGAGGAGAGAATGAACCGTCAAATCACTACATATCGTCACCGTCGGATTCTAAGTTACAAATGTACATAGTAAAGAAACACACTTTACCTAACTCTATACTAGACCAAGTTATACTTAACTATTCCTATGTGTGGGAATATCCTAACAAATAGATGCATATAATTGAGAATGAAAATATGTAAAATCGCCCAAATTTTCGATTCATGTTTCGCAGTACTTTTTTGGAATCAAATTGGGTTAAATGGCCTAACAACATAGATGCCCCTTGATGTTGAGTAGAAAAGTAACAAAACGTTCCAGAGATGTGATTTATCAAAACAACAACAAAAACATTCCTGCTATCGTATTTATCACTTTGTCAAACAATTAGTGTGCAAACTTCATCTACAATTCTACATAGAGAAAAAAAAAAACAAATTTGTGATAATATGGTATTGTAGTTAGCTCATGGCAACCCACAATGGAGAAAAATTCATTATAAAAATAACTTAAAACTTTTGCAACACATTTTTGTTTTAATCCCTGTGCATGTACATTCTTAACTACAACTACCATTCATTATTGGTTAGCTCATAAAAAAAGCCATAATTATCTCATAAGTGTTCACCAGTAGAAATTTCCAATGAGTTTAAAAGTTCTACAACACTTTTAAATTAATAATTAACTAGAATTTCAAGAATACCTATGAACATACCTAGCAGTATATTTATATGATTCCAAAAAATGGGAATATGCTCCAACTCCAATGAGATTGTTCTCCTGCTTCAATATCCTTACCAACTCCTTATGAACAATCCAGTTTTCCTCTAAACCATATCCAAGGAGAACTTCTCACCCTCGAACCCTCGAGATGTAAGAGCTCAAAAATAATACCAAAATATAGCAGTAGAGAGATATCCAGGGCATGCTAAGGAAGATAAATTTCACTTCCTCCCAACACCACTCATGGTCAGCTCCACTGGGTAGAGCTACATAGTAAATTTATATTAGAAATTTCAAAATCATTTCAAAAGAAATTGGCTACTATCCATGTCTCTCACTCTCATAATATTTTTCAAATCTCTCCAGCTCTTGGTATCACAATGCACCTCCCTGCCCCTAAGTGAGAATACATGATACATATATATAGGAGGAGCAACAAATTCTTTTCGTAAAGGAGGAGTAATACGCGTGCATTGTATTCCAGTCAGAGGAGTGTAACTCACGCCATTAAGGAGAGATATGCATGCCTTAGTTAAGGATAGTGTAACTTATGCATTAAAGAGAGTGTAAGAGGAATCTCTTATGACATGTCCTTAATGAGTTGAAGAGAAAGATGCCATTGTTTGATGAGTGCATAAAATATAGTGTAATTTATTATTAAAAGAGAGAGATTTACATAGAGCCATGACAGTCATCAAGGAGAGAGGTTTTAAGTGATTGAGGAGATGAAGGTGACTTGTAATTCTCTTTTAATAATAATATCATTGTCTCATAAAAGATAATAATAATATTAAGAATATTGGGAATTAATTCGAGATTGAATGATTAGGTTTAACTAATGATAACTTAATTGATTTTTCTTCAATTATACTTGATTGCCAATTCATGTAAGGTGATTTACTATTTTTGGAAAGTGATGGTTGAGATGCTAGACATGACTTTCTATTTTTCGAAAATCACTCTAGGGTTGTTAGAAAAGAGGTTTTATAAAGGAAATTCATCCCTGAGCTTCCCATGAGTGGTATTTTTCTTCCGGATAATAGGGATTCCATACCCCTATTGCATGCATCTTTGTGCCTTAGTAGATTGATGACTCCGCACCCTGATCTACTCTAAATATCTAAGATTCCACACCCTGATCTTTTTAAATATTTAGGACTTCACACCCTAAAAATTTTATTATAGATACAATACTCCATGTCTTTATATTTCATGGGTTTAGGACTCCATGCCCTAATCTCCATGGCCTCTCATCTACTCTGCGTTGAAACTCCATGCTTCACCCTAATGTATTGATTGAGAGATCATACCCATATGATGGTTCATTGGTAAGGCCTTGTTTCAAGACCTACACACATCACAATCTCATAGATTAAAGGAATCAATGGATTTCATAATTAACTTATTCACATTTTTCCAAAGATTGTGCATGAAGTTTGTAGGGCGATTTCATGGTATGGTAAATCCCTTGTCATTTTAATATGTCAACCTGAGGGTTTCATAAACATAGAAGAAAACCAAAATATATGGGACCTCAAATAAACTTGTTGTAAAAGGTTTGTTTAGGATGGAAAGGGATAAAGGAAATACAGATTACAAATATAACTAAAGGAAACTACAAAAGAAACCTCATGTAAGAAAACTAAATTAAATTCTAAAGCTAGAATGAATGAATTAACACCATGGACTTTCTAAACTATTCAAAAGGAAACAAATATATGAACAACTATAATAAGCAAACTGTGATAATCTAGAAAGCAGTAAATAACAACTAGTGATTTAGTTGTCAAGCAAGCAAACTAGGATAGCTACTAAGCAAACAATTTATTGGTAATCAAACCAAATGTAAGAAAGTAAATTAGACTTGCAAAAAGAAAATCACTCCTATAGAAAGCAAAGCACACTTGCATGAGAGAAAATATGATAAATCAAACTATGTTAGAGTTGTATGCAAATTGTGGCTGATGGGCATCCTTCCATTCCTTAATGAGCACACAGCAACATATATCACATCCTAAGAATCAAACAACACTCATAACTCATGATTTGGATAAAATGATATTATTGATGTTGAATGAACAATCATATATTTGATTCCAATGAATAAAATCACAACTATTAGATTGCTTTGAAGGATGCTCCTCCTATTTATACATGAATTAGGGATATCTACTCATTAAATGTAGATCCATTAAATATATACAAGATTCATACTTGTCTCAATTTATCCCTAAATACTAGATAAAAATCCCATCACTCATAAAGATCTCCATGATATTTCTACTTGGAATATGATCCACCTCTTGAGTTGAAATTTGAATTTGATCTTGGGAGGCCACATAAGGGTGCCTTGGAAGCTTCCAAACGATCTACACATGGCACAAAACTCATAACACACACACACACACACACACACACAGATATATATATATATATAACCATGTTAATTTCCTAGTTTTTAATTAGGAATTCACTTTAAATACATGAAATAAATAACTTTGAAAAACAAGGATCCTAACCCATATAATCATAAACATAGTTACTTGATGTAGGGTTTTAGGCCAAATAGTTATGAAATGAGGGCTAAATGGTCTACCAAGGGATGGAAGAATGGATGAATATGGAAGACAATTTTGAGACTCAACAACTTCCACAACCATTTTGGTTCTAGAGAAATGACTTTGAGAACCATTTAAAATTTGAGCATCCTTGTTTGAATGTAATTATGTACGTGCCACATCTTTCTCATTACAATATTAAACATATACATTAATATAAATCATGTATCATCCATAAATCATAATTAACCATATTTTCCACCTAACCATGATCATCCATGGATTTATGTGTCTCAATCCTGAATCAACGTCCATGTCATACACATATTGCCAAACTAAGATACCAAAAGAGAAAACTTTGATAATATGTTCTTAAGCAAAATCAATTCTTACACACAACCATAGATATTATACTAAGAACAAAACAACTAGGTGACACAAACCAAGTCTATAGCATATAAGCATGTACATAAGTTTCTCACACATAATATTATATCATTATATGAAGACCACCCTCTCTAAGTGTCATCAAAGCTATCTCACCAAGAAGGTACACTACAATGATGCAGTAGAAGGCTCTGTCGCTTAGTCGAGGAAGTGCCCATGTATTGTAATAGTAAGGAGACCTTAGATAAGAATAAGTGAAGAAACTTGAGATGAAAGTATACGTCATTGAGTCTCATGAATAGGCTTTTCCATTACCTAGTAATAGTGTTAATGCCTTCAAAACTTGAGCTAGGAAGGAGCACTAAGAAGAGCTCCAAAAATTTCTAATTGTGGGACTAGTAGAGTAAGAGAGGGGAAGCATTTGAATATGACTCACAACACCAATCACAGACATGAATTCCATTAATACAAGCCAAGTGAATGTGTAGGACTGATGAACAATAATCACACCTTGAAATGAAAGCAAAGTGACACCTATTTCTAAGTGCGACAATAAGAAAATGTGAGAATGACTCTTTTAAATGTGAACAACATTGAAAGTGGCAAATTTTAGAGAAAAAATGACATGAAAACTCCACTTGATAAAGTGAAAGTAGGTAAAATAAGAAACTACATAAGTAAAAGAACACTTGTGAAAACAAAGGTGCACAAAAGCGACAATTGGGAAAACTCACTAAAATAGAAGTACAAATGCAACCAATGTGAGGGAGTGTGTTAGTGGAAAACGTGCATTGACTTTCAACATGAGTTAAAGATTTCACAAGCATTGTACCATAATTGTTCAAGCTTACATAAAGGAAGCACACTTGTGAACTCATCGAAGACTAAGCATGTGTGAGAAAGTGACTTGACACAATAGAGTTTGAGAAGAGGACACAAACACTTAGAAATAATCAATAAATAATGAATTAACCATAAATTAAAGATCATAATATCCTTAATAAGCTGCAAAATGTATGCTTAGGAAAAAATTTGGAGGGTGTTGATTCTAGCCTCAACATTTCCCTAGAAGGAAACCCTTAGTTTATATGAGGGAATGGAATTGTGGTATTGTATTATTCTATGATAAAAGGAGAGGACATGAAGAAGCAATATGGGTAGAAACCCATAATAAGTGGGATAAATCCATGAAAAAATATAGGGAATCCTTTGTACATAACCCTACTTTAGACTTACTCAGGTTGGATGTTGTTAAAGCAAGATTACAGAATAAATGAGTTTACAGGATGAAGGAGGAATATGGAGGAAAAATGAGGTACAAGGCTAGAATTTTGGTGAAGGAATTTGAACAAAATAAAGGTATAAAATTTCATGAAATATTTCCTCTTCTTGTTCAAATTACCTCCATCAAAACTATTTTAACTCTAGTGGTACAAAAATACTTGCATCTTGAGTAGTTAGATGTAAAGACCTTTCTCCGTGGAGATTTGGAGGAACAAATTTATACACAACAAACAAAAGGATATGAGATCAAAGGGAAGGAGAAATTAGTGTGCAAGTTGAATAAAGGATTGTATGGCATAAAGTAAGCTCCAAGGTAATGATCTCTAAAATTAGACAAGTTTATGTCTGAACAAGGTTATACTAGATGTATTGTTTACCATTATTTTTATCTTAAGAAGCAAAATGATGGGAACTCTATTTAATTTATATTGTATGTAGATTACATTCCTCTTGTAGGTTATAACATGTAGAATATAAATGTGCCCAAAATAAAATTGGTGAACCCATTTGCAATGAGGGATTTGGGTGCTGGAAAGAAAATCCCTACTATGAGAATAACTAGAAACGTGAAAAATCATCACTTAACACTTTCGCATGGTGAGTACATAGAACAGGCATTGAAAAGTTTCATATGCATGATGCAAAAATAGTTAGTAAACCATTGGCTACCCATTTCAAATCATGTAAGGATATGTTTTTCAAGACATGGCAAGAGATAGATTATATGTCTAAAGCTCCATACTCACTAGTAGTTAAAATCTTTAATATTAAATGGTGTGGACAAGGTTTGGTATTGCAAATGTAATGGAAATTGTGAGAAGGTATATGAACAATATAGGAATAGAGAATTGGATGGTATTGAAGTGGATTCTCACGTATTTGAGAGGTTCCACTAAAAAAAAAAATTATTTTTTGGAGCTTCGAGCACTATTCTACAAGGATATTTCGATTTGGAGATGATAGGTGATAGAGATAACAGGAGGAGCACCACAGGTTATGTGTTGATTGTAGGAGGAAGAATAATAATTTGGGTTTTTAATATTGAAATCATTGGTGAAACTTTTAAGAACATCAACAAAGCATGTTGTTGCTACAGAGGATAGTAAAGAAATGATTTGGTTTCAAAGGTTTATGGATGAATTGGTAAAGAAGAATAAGATTGGAAGTTTATACAATGACAGCCAGAGTGTCATTCAAATTGCAAAGGGATCAACATTTTATTTGAAGACTGAGTATATAAAATTGATGTACCATTTCCTATGGTCAGTTTTAGAAGATGGAGAGTTGAAGCTAGAAAAGATACAAACTAGCTAGAATCCTATAGATACTTTAGCAAAGGTAGTAACAAAAAAAAAACTGAGTTTACATTTAGTTTCAATTGACCTTCAAGTATGATGGTAAAGATGAGAAAGAACTAGTCTAAGTGCAAGAATTTTCCAACAAGTGAATCAACAATGGAGTCACTATAATCAATCTCCAAGTGGGATATTTGTGGTTGTAGAGGCTAGTTATCTTTATAATTCAGAGGTCTTGTTTCAACCATGTTTAGATTCTGGTCCCTAATGGGGGGGTGTGTGAGCAATTTCCCCCTAATGTCACTATGTGGGGTCCAGGCAAGAGGATATAATGTGAGGTTTTAGATGAAGTTCCCTAAAAATTTATTTTCAAACATATTTTCCTTGTAAAATATTGTAATTTTGTAGTTAATCTTAATCATTCATTAGGCAAAAGATTTAATTGTAGATGTTATGTTAATTTTGTTTTTCCCCCTTGAAGTAAACCATTGGTTCATATGAGGGAATTTTCATGCAGTTGTGAAGGATTTTGTTAGAAAAAGAGAGGATAATGTGTGAAAGCAAAGAGGAAGTTACAACAAATTTGTTATAGGTTGTATCCCTTAATTTTGCTAGATAATGTAAAAGGAAGGAATGGTTGTTTCTTCATGGATGTAGCTGAGATTCGATGAACCATATATATCTACGTATCTATTTTTTTATTCTTTTCTTTGTTTCCAATACTTTTGTTTTATTTCTCTATTATTTAATTTTTAACATTGATGAAGGAGGTTGAATCTCATAACTACTTTCCTAAGATTAAAATGCAATTTGCTACTGCTAAACCTTTTGCTTATATACTCCAATGAAAATATGTATAAAGTTAGAAATTTTGGAAATTAGTATGGTCTTCCATAAAACCCATATATTACTATTAATTTTTACTCATCAAGGAGATACATGTATGCTTCCTGGTTTAGGGACTAAATTTCAATATTTAGCGAAGGAAATGAGGGGCTCCAGGTAGACTTTCACTATCAATCAAAGCATACATAATATACATAAATGATGAAACATACTTGAATTTTATTTTATTTTTCTTCGTTTCCTCACAATTGGGAACCACTCAAAATGGAAAATAAGGCATTTTTTCATTTACCATGTTGGGATTTACGCTCTGAAGTTAAGCGTAGTTTTGGTGAATAGAAGGTAGACTAGATACACTTGATATCAGAAATACCTCTCTTCCTTAAAATCAATAGATTATTCATGGATTTCATTAGATAAGAAATTTGGAACGAGATAACTTAAAGTTGCTTGGAAATATAGGACCAACCCATTTTCTTGGACATCAATGTTGATACCAAGGACTTGAGAAACCATGGATAAAGATATTTGGGGCACATAATAAAACCTCAAGATAAGATAGGAAGGAGGCCTAGAAGGGGTGAATACTCATTCTTTGACATTTCCATAGATCATATGCTGCTTGAACTCTAGGAAGAGGCCCCTCCACTAATCTTCTAGTACTTCTTTGTCTGACTTTTGCATGCCTTCCCTTTCTAGGAATGGTAGGATATCTACAATAGGTTATGGTGTGACTTTAATGATTACCTTATCACCTTGAATAAATATGATGACTCTCTAATCTTGTAGATATCTATTGGCACATCATGTTACCATTTCCAACAAATGATATAGTTTCAAGACCATTTCCAATACAATTTTTGACTCAAATAAGCTATTGCAATTCCTGATTAAATCAGAGGTACTATGTACTAGTCGCATGGCCTTTCTCATGTCATATGTGGTTATGGACGTATCTCGAGCATCAACATAATAGTCATAGAAATCATGATCCTTTGCCTTTTCTACTACTTCAACATCAAAGGAACTTGGTACTGGTGGAGTAACCTTTAAAGATGATGGATTTTTCCTAACAAGAATTTACTTGGTTTAGGGGAATAAGGGAGGTGGAAAGGTGTGGGTTTTATGAGTTGGAGTAATAAGAAAGCATGCAATTACCATGTGTCTTAGTGGGATTGGCTAATTTTGTGGAGGGAATATAATTCAAACTTGGTGGCCTTCAGCTTGCTCAGTGTAGAAAAACATCGAATTTAGATGCCTTGTGGAAATTTATGCTTGAATTTGCCAATTCCATGGGTTATTTAGATGTATAAGGGTTTAATCTCACAAAAAGGGAGGTTAATAATAATAAAATCGAGAGTTTGTGAGTGGATGAGTGTTTTTGGCACTAGGGAGATATGATTATTTCTTAAGCACAAATTCCTTCGAATTATAGTTGGTATGAGGGTATATCATGTTAAATTCATGGAGATTAAATGGAATTGAAATTTAATACTACAAATTCAAGATTGGTAGGGTCGAAAACGAGTTTGTTGCATTGATAGGTGTGCTAAGACTATGACTCAAAGACAAGGTGGAAAAAATGATAATGAAAATGGGGTCGGTGCCCTTCTATAAATAGTCTTCATTAAGGCTTGTTAAGACATACTAGGAAATTTTTTAGGTTTGATGTCATGCTTACGACATGGTTTGCCCTATCAGGTCTAAAATGGTAGTCGGGTGAGAAGGCATGACCTTGCAATGAAGTCGTAGAAGGGTGAAGCGAATAGCTAGATAAGCTCACGTCTGATGTCATGTTCATGACATAGAAAGTTGATGTGGTGTTTTGATATGGAGTATGGGAGATGATGTGGTGGACTCACATGGAACCCTCTTCATGTGCCCCTCACTCACAATTGAAATTTTGGCTAGCATATGAGCAACGCGATAAGGTGATATATGTCACACATTGCAACCACCAACTATGTTAGACTTATTTGATTTTGTGATGTAGAGTTATTTCGATCTTATTAATTGCTAAGTGCTTGTCATTAAACATACACTCTATAGATTTCCTTAGATCCTTATTAATTGATGATTTTGTCCAGTCTTCTATTCAATACCCACCATCTTCAATGCTAATTGACATGATATACTTTTTGGATATGTCACATTGTCACATGCCCTTGTGTCGAGTGTGCCTGATGAGCTCCCTCTTGGGGCTCTTTAATAACTTTTTCCTTCGACTTTTTGGCTCATCTGGGGCCTCTTATATATTTGAAACCTTGAGGAACAACTTCTTAGGGGAGGTGCATTTTGGCACAAACATTGGTTCCATGGGGGCCAATGAGTCCTTATGGCCTATTGAGAAGTTCCAATTCTAATGCCTTTGTTGGGATATGGAGTGTACTTCAAGTTAGTTTCATTCTTCCTCTTGTAACTTTCTTATTGAACACTTGGAAAAATAATAAAATTGAAGGAAAATACTCGTAATGAGATTCTTGAAAACAAAATATTTATTTTTCTTTTTCTTTCTCTTTGTTTTTTGTAACAAGAAAGAAGTACTTAATTAAATAATTTCTTCATGAATCTTCCATTGATATTGATATCTATAAAATATCCTTCTAGATCTTCTAACTGGTATGTGTTGTTGTCAAGGACTTTCTACTCAAAATAGACCAATCCACAAATTGTCAAATTTTCCTTGCTTTCCTTTGCCTATGCGGATTGATTCCAATTTCAGTAACAATCTTACCTCTAATAAGTAACTTTTTTCCTTTTTCCCTTTTGTTGAACACAACGTTCATTTTATTTTGGTATGCTTATGTATTGTACATGATCTCTTCCCATTATTTTTGGGCTTTGATGAGATTGTATATCGTCTTTTTCATTGATATTTTAGTCCCATCTTATTGTAGTAGCGTCATCACTCATAAAACAAAATTTAATAGGATTATCATGTTTGTGTCATATACTAGTTGATAACATGAGGTTCTCATGGCTCTCTTTGTGTTGATTATGTCTGCCCACAAATAATAATTGAGATTTGCATCTAAATCTTTCTTGTTCATTTTCAAAAATCTTTCGATGAATCTTCTCAAATTCTTGTTAGAAGATTCAACTAATGCATTAATTTGTGTGTAATAATCTATTAAATGCACTAGTTCAATTCCATAGTCATAAAAAATTTATATCGATTTTAAATAATTGGAAGCCTTAGCATTTTCTATCATGATCTTTCATTGGAAACCAAATATTACAAGAATGTTATCTTTCAAGAATTATATTATGAAATTCTTGTGTACCTTCTAGGTAAAAATTGCTTCCAACTCCTTAGTGAAGTAATATGTGGTCGTGAGGATGTATTTATGTCATCCAATTGTGTTTGGATGGATTTCACCAATAAAATATGTCCCTCATTGCTAGAAAGGAGGTTGGAATTTTATTTGTTTCCATGGGAGAGACTTCCAATTTTCTTTACTAGCAAACAATTGACATGCTAGAGATGCCCTGACAATAGTGTTAGTATCTCTCAATAAGTATGCACAAAAGTATCTTTCTCTTACATGTTGTATGCGATATCTTTCCAAAGTTGGTGTCCTGCATAAATGCCACAATGAAGATTTTCAATGAGCTCTTGTACTTAGTAGCATATGTGAGTAGCCCTCAAGTAGGGTATTTCTAGCATAAGTTGTCTCCTATAATACAAATCTTGATTTCCTTGAGTTTGAGAGCTTTTCATTTTGATATTTCTAGCTTCGGTGGCCATTCCATGTTCTACAAGAAGAAGTTCATATCCTTGTACCAACTACATTCTTGAAATCTTGAGAGGACCCTTAAGAAGGATTCTTGTGGGCTCCTTCCTTCCAGTGGGTAGGGTTCTTCTATATTCATTCCTACTAGAACAAGAGGTTCTTGTGGATTCTCTATCTAAGGATGAAGAAGTTCTTATGGATTCTCTTTGTCTGAAGAAATATGTTCTTGTTTATTTTCTTCTTCACTGATGTTGTAAATTTATTCATTACTGCACATCACAAGTGTGACATCATTTGATTTAATGACAAATTTTGCCAACACTTGTCCTTTTACCTACTTAATAGGCTTGATCTCTAGAAAAAGATCTTGTAACTTTGAAATACACTTCCCATACCTTCCATCCTTTTTTGACTATGTGAGAATCTCCTTTAATAGTGCTAAGAAAACATATTTTGTCACCTTTAGTTGCATAGCATATTCTTTAGATTCTTTAAATACTTTTACCATTACATAATCCTACTTCTCCATCAAAAAGTTAGTTTTCCATCTTTCAATGAATGACTAAAAAAATACTTTTGGTTGTTCATATTCTTCATTGCCATTCTAGAATAACATTGTTTATATTGCGTGTTATGAGGTAAACTAAAATATTTGAATGTCTTTCGTGAAGTTTTGAATGGCTAGGACTATTTCCTCTCTCACATATTTATTTATATATTGAAAATAGGCCCTAGCTTCCATAGTCAAAGTGACATCACTATTTATATTGAACATTATTGTGATGTGTATTAGATGTTCTATTTAATTTGGAATAAAACTTTGAATATAACTAATTTTCCCTAGAAATGATTGCACTTCATTCTTGTTTCTTGGTAGTCCTATATTGAATATTGTTGCTACTCTTTATAGATCTATCTTCACTCCTTCCTTAAAAACAATGTGTCCCAAGAGCTTCCTTTCTTAAAGGGAAAACAATTGTTTCTTTTGGTTCAAGGCAATCCATATTCTTTCATTTTAGAAGTACCTGCTTGAGATGCTCTAGATACTCATAATCTATCCTTCAGAAAAAAAACATGTCATCCAAGAAAATGAAGATGAGTTTATCCCTTTCGCCGATAAATGTAATGTCCATTTCCCTTTTGGGGGTTTCTCTTCCATTCATTAATTGAAAGTGTATTTTGTTGTACATGAATGTAGCCCATGGGTTTGTGAATGATGTCTTCTCTTTATCTTCTTTGTGCACTGCTATTTGATTAGCCTAATTAATCCATTCTTGATATTCTCAGTGACCCTACCAACTTTTATAATAAACAACCCATGCTAGGAAATGGATATTTATCCTTTAGTGAAAATTTTATCATATTTTTGAAATCTAGACATAGCCTCATATCCTAGTGTAGCCGCTACAACAACCCCAAAATTATAACTCTTTAAAAATTTTGTAGACACCCTCATACTAAACCTCCTACAATCATTTTCTTATAATCCCCTAAGAGTTTCATGCCTCATTAACCCATCTAGGGTTTCCTGTAGACCTAGCAATATAAACCTATTGATGGTGTTGGAAATCCATCAACGAAGGGGGTCTCTCTAATGTGAAGTTCCAATTAGACCTCACACCATTTGGAATAACAGCCCCATCCAGAGTACCGACAAGGCTTCCATATATTCTTATATATTTTCCTTGGTTCTAGTTTTTAGCAAGAGAGAGGGATACACATGTACCTTCGAAAATAAAGTGAGTGTTCCTAGTGAGTGTTCGATCATAGGTGTGTCAAGCTTCTTCTACTATGAAGGGAAATAGAGGTGAGCCTCTAAGAGAGAGGTAAGAGTACCATTTAAGTAGAGACAGACACGAACTATAATAATCCATATAAATATAGTCAAATAGTCCACAAATATGTGATGATCATGAAACCAACTATTACAACACATTCTAAATATGATAGGCACTAAAATAACCAAAATAATTCAATGACTTTAGCACGGGAGAAAATAAACATGAACTACAAGAATTCACATAACGTTCTTACAAATATCCATAATCCATCCATGAAAAATATGTTGGACATCAGGGTTCATATATTAAGTAGAATTTCCCTGACACATATATACAATGAACACCACTAGCTCCAATAGTGGAGCATTGGAGCCACTCCTTGGTCCCTAAAAGAACTAGTCCTTCTCTGAAATTCCTCATGGGAGCCAAGGTGAAAAGTTCTTTTCTCATACAATGAGTGAGTAAATATAACCAAGAGGTGATACTTGACCTTCTTTGTGACTCTTTGACTATCCTCATGACTATTTGACTTCCTATGACTTTTCGACTTTACATGAATCTTCATATTTTGAACGTCTCCTTTGCACTACCACTTTACAATTCCTTTTGAATAGCTAATTACATAATCCACAATAATGATGTGACATGTGATGTCTCATGATAGCACATAACATTACATTGATGACATGGATTGCATGATGATGTGGCAGTGTGAAGCTATACATATTGTTTCTTCTTTATGTTTTGTCTTCAATAAGATATGTATCCAATGATTCATCTTCATTTGAGATATATATTTTTTTTTTCATATCAACGCTCTAAAGGGTTGTGAATCAGATGAAGTCTTCTTTAGGTCCTAATATTTTGTCTTCTATTGTAATCCAATGTTCCTCCATATTCTTGTAGGATGATCATCCTTTATCCTTAGATCCTTTGGTGTTCTCTACCATGTATTCTTTCTTCATTTCTTTCTTCATCATCTTGCCATAACATGATAGAGTTCCTACATCTATAATCCACTCATCAGAAGATAAAAAATTATAATAAAACCATATTCTAAGAACGTTCCATGATCTACTGAATGTGTTAGAATATGGTTTCAGGCTAAGGAAAAGGCTTAGTGACTGTGAAATTCTGCAACTCAAGAAGTCAAGTGTTAGGCTTAAGCGTTGAGACTGAACAATGCACAATTAAAACTTGGACTAAGAAAAAATATTGCTCATTTGGGGAGTTGAGGGATCCAATTAAGGGCTTGAACACTTATTCTTTCGATTACACAATTCTGGAAGACATAGGAGCCCAACTTATTGCATCATTGTGCAGTTCAAGAGCTCAAGGCTAAGGCTTCAGCCTTGAGATTGCACAATGTGTACTCTATTATCTTAGGCCGCAACATTTTGCATTGTTTCTATCAACTCCGAAGTTCTAGGAGGTAGAGAAGTCCCGGTGATTGTGTATTTGTGTAGTCCAAGATATAAGGGTTTGGGCTTGAGCTCAAATAGTAGACAGTGCGTAGTTGATGCTAAGTTGGAGGGATCGATTGCAAAATTCTAGAGGCCAAGGCTTTGGCTTGAGTACTAAAACTATACAATGAACAATTGTGGAAGGGAGGAACTATGCATTACGCAATTTCAAGAGGGAAAGATGCAACTTGAGGTTGAGTAGCTGAGAATTTAACAAAATTTGGCTAAGTTTGGGATGAGTGAAACTGATGTGAATTGTGATTGAACTTGACTATTAGCAAACACTTAAGAGTTCTTTATGACAGAACATAGACAATCCAAAGAAATTTAAAAACATACTTCCATAAATGCGACAGTCTTTACGACAACTTAAGATAAGTGTGACACTAGAGATGCACTTTACGATGATCGTTAGGACACTTATGTAACAATGCTTAAAACTTTGGAGATTAGTCCAACATAAGTTTTAATGGTAATACCGACTCATTTACACAAGGAAAGCCTCTTGAAACTACCAAAACAAGTTTATGTACATTGTGTGACCCTTAACATGCTAGAAGATGACAAGTGCTAAAGTGTGAATGACACTTGCGATATGTGAATGAAAATGAAAGAAACACGTACCAGAGTGAAGATAACATTGAAATGAAACCAATTAGAGTGAGGTCAAGCTAAAATGACAACCAAATACATGAAAACAACACTCTCTAAAACAAAGGTGTGCAAAAGCGACAGTTTTCAAAACTCACAGAAATAGAAGTACAAGAGTAGCTACAAGTGATAACTTGTTGACCTCAGTGAGCACTAAGTATCAAAATGGATTAGACATCTCACAAGCATAGTCTTGGTGGAACATGCTATTCTTATTCAAGCTTTCATAAAATAATTCGTTCATGAACTTGTTGCAGATTAAGCATGTGTGAGAAAGTACCCTTGATATTTCCAATCCAAGAAGTGATCTCAAAAGGTTTGACTAACCAAAAAGTGACTAGGGAACAAGTGATCATAAGATCCATACTAGGCTACAAAATTTACATGTAGGAAAATTTGGACGGTGTTTTTCGCAGCGAGAACAAAACCCTAGAATCATCATACTTAAGTTTTCCTCCCAAGTCTCAAGATGAAACTTTAGTTTATAGTTGTAATCTTCCTGCTCTCTAGATTTTCAATTTGTGACCCTCCTTACATTTGTTCACATTATGAGTTACAAAATTTCACTTGATGTACTTAGTGTCTCTCTGTTGGAATTTCATATCATGACTTGTGACCTTCCCTTGATCTAAAATTTTGACCTGTGATCAAAATACCATGCATCTTCAACTTATGAACTTTCCTAGGCTAATTCACATCGTCACATTCCACACTCATAACAACTTTTCACTATGAATTAAGGTCACGACTTGTAACTTCCATTGAGTGGTCACAAATGATCAAAACATTGTGCAATCTTCTATTGCAGCCTAACCTCACACATGCGCTCTTTTACACATATACTCACCCATTCCTTGTTCTATTCTCCCCCTACAACTAATCAATTGACTCCTCTCTACTAAATGACAACCAAGAGTGACTCTGTCACATGTAAGTGACACATTCCCTAACTTGCAATCATAACATTGGTTGTAAATGGAAAAATGTTCAATTCCTTGTGCCTTCTCTTTGTGCATTCCTCTCCTAACCCTCACTCATACTTAGCTTTCCGTTAACATCTAGTCATGTCTTCTATCATATCATAACTGACTATGCTTATATATCTAATCATGACTATTGATCCATAATTCAATCCACTCTTTTTGGTGATCCCTCACCTCATGACTTAGATGACTTAGTCTCTATATAGTTTTATAGATAAGCCCTCAAAACTGGCTCTGTGATTTGATTCGATTGACAACCACCATGTTTGCAAGCATAAAAATTTTAGTTTAAATTCTACACAAACACCATTTCCATGGAATTAGCTTGTCTAAGCTAGTTGTGTAGAGGGTCTATGCTTGAACTTTATTCATTTTTTCCTTTGTCATCACCTTAGTACCCTCGCGGAGTTTGCGACTCAAATATATCAACCTTTTGAAACCATTCAAACCCTTCATCTTCTCAAAGAGTTCGATTTGGTCACGTGAATGTTCTTGAAAGCCCAAATGACTCCCCATCTTGTACGCTACAACTTATTAGGTTGTATGCAAACCATTTATTGTTCATTTCTTCCCGAACTATCATTCAAAGTAGCAACTCAAATATGGATGGGTATCTTTCCTAAGTCAAAACTTAAACGGTATCAAAGACATACAATTATGTGAATTTCAATAAGAGATACGAATGCGATCCACCCTACATACCTTAATCATGACCTCATCATAGATCCCACTCACTACACAGTAATATTGCAGTAAAGTATGACATGTCTTATACTCATGAAGTTGTGAACTATATGTGGTTGGGAATTGTGACTTGTTTGACATCACAAGGACATCTCCTCAACATCATGTGAATATGTGAATTAGGATAAGGATCCTTGATGAAACTCCACCATGCTGCAAGGTCTCTAATCACAATTCTAAAATCATGATGAGGTTATCCTCACCCTTGAGTTAAAAAATTCAACTGCAAAGTGGGATTTTCAATGTGATCTATTTTATCCAATAAAGATGCTACTTTATGGCTTGCATTATCTTGTAATCATGTGACTTGTTGCACATTTTGTAACTGAGACCTGTCATGCAAATTTAAATTTTGACCTAAGCATACTTGTCTTCCTACCAATTTCCTTGCCCAAACTTCTCGGGCCTAACAATGTCATTGTTTATTTCACATCCAGTTAGTGACTATTATTGTTTAAACTAACAACAATGCCTTTTGTTAAATACCTTTGAAATCCCAGGTAAAATGGACCTTGATTACATCAATCTTCCATCATCCTCTAGAGAAATGGTTCCACTGGTGATAAAGGGATCTAATAGTAGTTTTTCCGTGAATAATCAACATAGTAGAGTGGTTCATAGTGCCCTAAACAAGATTATTCATGGGGATACTACCTATTGAATTGATAAAGCAACACCATTCACTTGGGAAGAAATTTATTCTGAATTTTTCAATACGGACATCCCAAGAGAAAATGAATATTTTCAAGTTTGTATCAGTAGTAAGAGATCCTATATACATAAGGTGGCAACACATCATGTGGTATTCCTATTTGTCTGAGACAATAAAATGCATTCTCTACCGTACTCGTGAAGTATAATAGGTTATAGAGAAACATGACGGGGAAGTCATAACTTCTTTCATTCCTACAAACATTACAAAATAATATAACCTTTCAAATTATCAATAGGTTCTTAACACCAAGTGGTTATGTGAATTTAATGAACCCACTAAATACATATTGAAGAATTGGTTGCAATATCCTAGTAAGTTCAAATTCAGGTTAAATGGAATCTACAAAACCAAATCCCTTAGGAAGTTCTATATTCTAATGGTTGTTGTGATGAACAAATTATATGGAAATTGAATATTGGCAACTTCCAATCAAAATGTGAATTTGGGCTACACTTTTGTGAGAATTTCTTGTACAAAATTTGTGCTTCCGCCTTTTCGACCAAACTATTCATTTTTTCAAATGAATTACTTTAATTTTTTTAATACGAACTAGGTTTTCCCAGCCGAACAACAAAAAAAAACTTAGTCGATAATTTCAACGTTAAATTTAATGGTGGTTCGAATAACGTGAAATGGATTTTTCGTTGGTGGGGTGAAAATCCGGTGACGAAAAAATAAGTCAGCCGAACTATTTCTTTTCCCGAAAAAATAGTTCGGCGGAAAATTCATCTCTATATATGTGGGTCGTGACCCCACGTCAAAGTTTTGGATGTGCTATTGTTTGGTCTATTGAATATTGCAGTTTTTGAATTTTTCATTGTTTCGTTTGTTGAACCTTACAACGATTGAACGTTGACTGTTGTTGTTGCAAGTTGGTTTCTTTTGTAGGTCAATTGTTTTGAATGTTTTTGTTTCTTGTTTTTGTTATTTTGTATGCTTGTTTTTGTATGTCTGTATGCCTGGAGGAGTCGTGAGCTCTGGCTTTGTGTTTTCATTTCTACTCTTGAATATTTCTGTTGTTGAACATTTTTTGCAAGTCAGTTGGTGATGTTGTAATTCAATAGGTTGGCTGTTGTTGTTATGATTCAGCCATTGTTGAAGAAATTTGTTTTTAAGTTTTCCTTACTATAAATGTGTTAATTTTTTTTTTTTTTTTTTTTGGAGTTTCATAGGATGGAGGAGTACGACACTGCACTTCTCATATATGGAGGATTTTGTCATTGCACTACTCAGCTCTAGAGGAGTTCATTGTTGTTTTGTTCATCGCTACTCTGTTCAGAGCTTCTTTCTCAACCCAGCGCTTCTTTCTCAACCCAGGTATGTGTTACAAATTTTTTGGCGCTTCTCTTCCTTGAAATCCACCCAAAAGATCCATCGATAGGGATATGGTATCTAGGAAAAACCACCCAATGGTAAATTCAATGCCAAGGTGGGTTCCTACTAACGAGACCTAAAAATGCACCCTAATAAATAACTTTATTGTTACATGATGAAGTCTATGCCTTTGGGTTAACATAGTGAATTCCAAAGCCTTTTTTTGGTTCATCAATGTATTTGGTTTTCTCAAATTTAGATATCATAGTTGATTTCACTAAAGCTACCCTATTATATAGAGTGGTAATATGGTTATCTATTCCTACATATGATGGTGAAATAGCTTTGAGAAATATCATGGTTAAGTGACTCTACATTTGAAAATCCAATTACAGATTCATGATAGTAATAATAAAAGAATTAGATGTTGATTGATGCATATCATGGACATCCTAGAAATTTGTTCTATTGTTTTGATTCTTGCTCTACATATACAGATACAATGATTATATCGGCTCTATAGAATGATGATACCACCTCCTAATAGATTATTATATAATACGATATCTATACGATTATACCTCACATCTCAAAATCTCCTTGTCACGACTACCAAGCTGGAGGAACTATGCATTCTTGGCTCAGCTCCATGTGATTCAATTTGATTCCTTTTAATATAAGAGGAGTCTATCTGATCTAGCTTCTAATCCTTTTTATAGGTGTCTGCAAAAGTGATCATTAGTTTTCCATTCATTTAGGTACCGTGGTAAGTGTTCTTGTCCCTTCTGGCCAACCTTGCTTTATAGAAAAATGTAAATATTCTCTACTAGCTAAGGAGCCTTGGCTAACCCAAAGGCTCGTTGGATCTAGGCTATCTCTAGATTCATTAATGCTTTCATTTTCAATTTCGAGGAATCTCATGAATTTGTATTGGCTAAGAATGTAGTTAAGTTAGAGCGTTGGATTATTTTCGATGAAGAAGCTACTTATGTATATTGGTCACTATTTTCAATACTTTTGATTTTAATGATATTGATAACCATGAAGACTGCAATGAGTCGTCTAACTCTCTAACGTTAGCATCAGTGAGCTTTTTAAACACATTTTTTTTATGTGTGTTATCTAGTAGCTCTTTATTTCATTTTCCATCTTTCTTACAAGTTTTCGTTTAACCTTGGACCATATACAAACAAAGCATTAGAATAGATCTACCAGTCACATTTTGACCATTTTTATCCCTAACTAGTAAGTTCAGGAAAAACATGATAAAAATTGGTTTTTTTAAGACAAAACAAAGTTGTTTGACTAGTTTTGTATTAGCTCAAGGCGCCCCCCAAATTAAATCATCTATTTAAATGATTCCATGGCTAATACGTTGAGGTCAAAACTGTATATCTTTACATACACAAGAACGTTTGGGTCAATTCATCAAAAGTTTTACCATTATGTGTGCAAATTTTCCAAATTAGAATTTTTTTTGAGGACTTAATTTATTAATATAATTGAGAGATGTGAAGAAGGTTATTGGAGGATTTGCCTTCTGATGTGTATTTGATGGTTCAATTCTTTGAAGGATGATTGGTTTACATTATTGGCTTGAAAATGGAGTTTGACTATTAGATTATGCTTGCAATAAAAAAATCATTTTTCCTTTTTTTTTTTATATTTTAATTTGGTTTTTTTGTTTGTATTTAGTGACCAAGAATCCTATTAGAAAGAACTTATTATAGGTCTTGTATATAATAATACTAATCATAAATCCCTTACATAATACTCACTGTAAAGAAGAAAAGATTGGACATAAAATAACTCAAAAAATATATTTATTATTATTTGATCACTGCAAATGGGGATAATACCATATTATATAAAATGGATTCCTCATTTCTTATAATGAGTTAGAATAAGTGGTCTCAAAACCATGAGTACTTAAAAACCACCTACACAAACTATGACGAATATGACATTAATGATAATATCTCCCTCAAAATTCTCATGAAAGGGTTTTATTTTTACAAGATAATAACAAAAGTTCTCTTAAAACGACATACATTGAAATATTTTGTGCATTAGAATCATATTCTTTATCAAATAAAAAATTCAATAGCCTTATATGGAACTAGAATTAAGGAAAATTCCTTCAACAATTTCTCTAAATATTTTTTTGAATTAAACTAGGACGTCCAAGGTATATAGGCGATGTGACATCCGTCTTTACAATGGAACAAATGGATCTTCACATTAAACTATGATATGAACATTTTCATGATTTTTTAGGTGGTTTAAATGTAATGGCCTTAATAAAGTAACATAGTAAATTTTAGTTTATTAAATTCCCTAGGTGTAATATGGAAGAGAATCACTACTTTTTAGATATATTCAACTCATAAAACTAGATATTATTTACATGGGGCTAGGAAAATATATGTTTTATTAGTAAATTTTGATGGATATGAAATCAAAAATGGATCCTTCATGGCATGACCCTTTGGGTCCATCAACTAATATAATCCTTTATTACATTTCAAAGATATCTTTTATAATTATGATTTCCTTTCGAATATAATTTTAGAGGGGATGTTAGAGCATCCATATTCCATTCATAAATATCATCTAATTACCTCTTATTTTCATTTATTCAAGTAGTCATTCATCTAACACATCCATTTCTTTATTTTATTTAGGTATTCTTTAGACAAGCCAAGGACTATAGGAGAGCCCCATAATGACATGGAATGAGATCAAGCTTCATTAAAATCAATATTATATATTCACATATTTTCCCCTTTAGATATTCTATACTGTTATGTATGAGGGGGATATGGAGCGGTACCTTTAAAAGCCACCTAGTAACACAACCTAGAAATTTGATATTACATACTTATATGAGAAGATTATGTTCTACCAAGTATGAATAGAAAAGGAAGAAAATAGAGGATTAAGAAGTGCCATTGAGCCCCACATTGATAAACACCATTGTCACTACCAACTAAAGCCACAACACCATCCACTTACATTAATGTGTTGCAATATGAAACTTAGAATATAAAATGATGTTTGGAGTTTGTGCACTATTAGAGGTTGAGATTTATTAGATTGATGAAATTAACCCACCCATTTGAACATTTTGGATTATATTCCTAACCATTCCAACATGAGACCATTTGTTAAGATGTTTTCCTAAAGGGAATTGATTTATAAATTGCCATCATTATTGCAATGGGGTAGTTCATCACCATAGATATTTATTTTTCGTAATTCTCCCGTAATATATGGCATTTGAATTAACTAAATAAAGTTTTCTTTTTATTGATGGATTAGAAAACCGATTAAACATGGTTGAAAAAGGACATTATGGATAGAATTTGTTTGGTTATCCCAGTCTAGGACAAGAAGTGATTACTTATGTGCTATAAAATATTGTGACTAAAAAAATCCTACAAACAAAAAGGAATGTAACTGGAAGGACAACAAAAAATGAATAATATTATATTGCATCGGTATAATACTTAGGAACAAGTAGGGAATATGGATCTAACGGAATGGTAGTCTACACCAAATCTGAGCTTGTGTGCTACCAAATGAAGGTGTGTACAAATCCAAAAAGGATAAGTTAAAACATCTCTATAGATAAGGAAAAAATATTGTTAGTCAATTTCATTCATTTAACATAAGTCATTGTGCAAATGTAAATAGGATTTTGATTGATATATTGTATGGGGAAATGTAAATTAAACTATTGTGTCTGAAAGATTTATTTTCAATAAGCAATCCATCAAAATTTATTGATGGGCATTGTAAGATATATTTCATATGTGTGTGTGTTTTTAGTTATAAATTTTGTTTCTTTAATGACCATGTGTTTCTTTCAATAGTATACCAAGTGTGCCCCCACTTTGTAATCACAACTTGGTGAATTATTATGTGAATTATCACAACTAACATGTTTTAGAAAAAAATGTATTTAATTCTCAAGATTTTCACTTTAGCATTTATGATTTTAGTATGGACTATATTTGAAATGAAAAATTTACACCAAATAATTTTGAATAAAGCATTATATAGTTAGATTTATTTTTCTCATTAATTTTTTGAATTCTTGATCTTTTTAAATAGTAATTTTAAATATTTTCAAATGTGTGAGGTAACTTGGGTTTCTTTAAAGATCATATCAATATGTGTGTGCGTGGGGGGGGGGATCAAGTGTCTCGATCATCACATGAAAAGTCACTACCTCATTTTTCAAGGTGTAAACGAGATAGTGCATTAACTGAGCCTTGAGCATTGACTAGAAGGCAAATTTATATGCATACTAATAAGATTGATAATGGATCTAGGAGAGTATAAAATGAACCAAGGGAGGGCCATCCTTTGGTACATCATGATCATGATATATATGTTTATGTTCATTTACTTAAATAATATTCGTAAAATCATATATACATACATATTGAATATATTTTTTCCAATTTGTCTTCATTAATTTCTAATTTCTAATTTTTTACAAGCATCTATCACTAGGTTGTTGTGTGAAGGAGGTAGTGAATCTAATCAGATCATCATGATCATAATTTTGTTAAATTATATAATGTAAATTATTTTATGTTGAGAAAAATTTGTATGTAAATGCATTGTATGTTATATACATGTATCTCTATTTTGCATGTGTATAAGTACATTGATATGTTTTAATATTTATGTAACTACATTGTAGCAGTGGGTGAAAATGTTGACCAAAGTGAACATAGTCGAAGGAGGGTGATTGAAGAAGAAGACCATACCCGGATTACCACCTATCTGTCTAATATTCCTGATGGGATTCCTTGGGAAACAAATGTCCAATAGTGTATGTTAAAGAGGTGGATAACTCATTATTCAAAATTGTATAACTATCTTTAGAGCTTGGAGTTCCCTGTAGAGAGTTGCCAAAGATTAGAAATAATTTTTCACTCTCTATGTTCATTTCTTGATATTTACAAGAAATTTGGGTGAATAACTCATTACTTAATAGATATAATGACGCATAGAAAGAAGACATTGATCGGTCCCAATAAATAGGTCAATATAAATATGAGGGTCACAAAAGAGTAGGCCAAATCTATGCTTAGTTTGAAAGAAAGGATGAGAAGGAAGATGTTGAAGGTGAAATATTTCAAGCACCCTAAAATATCCTCCCTTTTGTATGATAGGTTCCTTGCAGCATATGGCAAGATGACATGGAATTATGGGGATCCAAATTATTTTTCTCATTTATTCTATGAAAAGTTATTTTTGGGTATGAAACCCGCTTATACCGACTCTCCATCCAAATATTATGGTATTGGAAAAGGTTAAATATACCATGAGAAAGAGGGATATAGGGATACTGAATTTTCTTTTCCTCTACCTCCTTAGGTACCTCAACCTCCATGTCTCATAAATTAGCATTTGGAGATGGATGCCAAAACAAGGGATACCATTATAAATAACATACATACTACATTGAATGGAATTGATGTCAGTCTATCTCGACAAAGAGCATGAGTTGATGTACTACTAATTTTGTATATAAATGAGATGTGGAGATAGATGATATGAATATTGAAGATATTAAAGCATATGCAAAGGCTTGTCTTTATGGCTGGCGACGCCTAATTCATCACGTGGAAGAGGGCATATGATCAATATGTTTTAATTTTTAGGGTTTTAATGTAATTTAATGTATGCGTTAAAATAATTTTTTTTTCTAAGTAATATTATTCTATTGATATAAAACAAAATAAAAATACAACGAGGTCCCGACCTGTACGGTGCTGAACAGAGTTTTGTTAAAAAGATATCAAAAACCTAAACGTGACTTCCCCATCGAGGGGAAACGAGTCTGTGAGAACATAAGAAAAGACCCATGCAAGGGGCTCTAATTTTAACATCAAAAAGCCCGCATAGGGGACCTAGATTGAAAGCTAGCAAACCAAGATAGAACAAGTGTTTACAAAACAAAACATAGAAAAAAACCTCAGACAATAGCATATGAAACCTCCAGCTAGCGACAAGGCAACACCTAGCAACCTAGTCATCAGTTAGGATGGACCCTGTGGAAGTCGTGTGTAGTAGGTTCTTCAACAATTTGACATGCATACTCATACGAATCCTTCTCCTCTACTGACATGCCGCGCGATATGCCACAAACTACTTAACTGCCAGTAGAACTACCCACTATTGCATGCTTGCCTAACGTGTCACCCTGGACGTCACCAATTACCTTTGTGCCTCCTTCTCTACCATAGGTGGCATGCTCGCTACCAACCAGCTCCTCCTCATGCAGGGTGGTAGAATTCACAACCATCGGTTGCTTTCCTAGATCTCGAGCATTCCTTTTCTGCTGAGTGGCCCTTTTCTACTCACCATTGTTTCTTGTCTGAGCTTCTTGCAGGTTAATTTCCTCAGTGAAGGTTATGGTAACACTGGCTGTGATGACAAGCCAAGGTAGAGAACTATGGAAGTCAAATTGAGTCGTATGGTGAGAGGGATGAGGGGGAAGGGGAAAATTGGTAGTATGGGTGGCAACATTCATTCTGCGGTCACCATGGATGTGAGACCACCTTCTACCACTGCATGTGTTTAGGTATATGCTGAAGAATGTGCCATGGGAATGAGTAATGGATGGGGAAGAGGAGGGAGAAGTAAGTTTAGGGCTAGGCGTAGCGAGGTGATGAATGCTTCCACCACAACTGCCCACAATTGCCCCCTCTGCTGCTGCGCATGTGGTGTCAAATGCACACCATGATTGTATTAATCTCAGAGCTAAAAATTGAGGAAGCGAAGGAATTTCTTGAACTGGAATGGCTGTTCAGAGGGAAAACAAACAAGTTCTGAGCATAATTAAACTTACAATGGGTTGTTTGGGAGAAACGGTACCCATTTCCTACATCTGCATTGCTGAGCAACCAACATCGTCTACGAGTGATGGTGCGAGAGCTTGGCTCCATAGCCTGAGGAGGACAAGAGTAGTTTATTAGGGGAGGGAAGAACGAATTGTGGTCTGTGGAGGCCATATCCTTATGGTCGCTACAAATTTCTCGACTTGAGCACCATAGTAATGGTGCCTGCATGTCGCCAGGAATTTGCCATAAATTGGCCTAGAAGGGGATGTGGGTGGCCATGTGGCCAAGTCGCTTGTCGTCCTTCAATCTAATCGCCATTAATTGCATCATGATCACCCGCATGCAGGTGTGCTTCTTGACTTTGTACCAATTCATTGTAATCCTTTATCTAGGATGTAGTGGCAATAGTATTGAGTGAGCCTGTATGTAGAGTCTGGCCACTATCAACCCCTATATTAGCTAGGAGATTAGCCACCTTGTTGCCATCTCTGTGGATATGTTTGAAGGTGACTGCTCCGTTGGTCGAGAGCCATTGTTTGATGAGCTCTAATCTTTCCACCAATTTCTAGCTCCTGACCACTTTGTATGACGAGGTCCCCTATATAATCTGATTAACCATCTTAATGAGAATTTGAGAGTCGCCTTCAATTAATAGGGGGAAGAAACTGTGAAGTTGAGCTAAAAGGAGGCCCTGCCATAGCCCTTTTGTTTCAACTGAATTGTTCATATCCCAACCAATTGAGCCTAGGAAGGTTAGAAGAGGTTTGCCTTTATGATCCCTGAATGCTTCGTCGTATCCTACTTTGCTTGGATTTCCTTTGGATGCTCCATCGAAATTTAATCGTATCATATTATGGGGCAAAGGGAGCCATTTGTTTGGTATTTTGTAGTGTGAAGATAATTTACTATGATTTGCCTCTACCTGGTTTGATTAAAGATTCTAATTTGCCCATATATTCTTCTCCTATGGAAGGGAAGACAAGTCCTCTTCATACCAAGTTTGGAGCATTAATGTTTCCTGAAGTTTTTGGCAAACATTGTTCCATAGGACTTCTAAAGGTGTGGATTGCTCTTTGAAGATGCGGTGGTTTCTTTCTTTCCATATTGTCCAGATGAGAAGACCTAGGACGTTTTTCCATAAAGAGTTTAGCAGTTTACTCTTATATGGATTGATTGCCCAACTATGTATGGTGTTGGTAATATCCGCTTTAATTCTTCCTTCTTTTTGGCATCTAAAACTTGCTTTTTCCTAGACTCTATTTACCAAAGGGCAAGAGTTCATGAGATGCAGAGTGGTTTCTTCCTTTTGTTTACAGTTGGGGAAATTGGAGGGTCTGTGAATTCTTTTCCACAGATTGTCCCAAGTGAGTATTTTGTTTTTGCATAACCACCAGAGGAAAGTGAAGACTTTTGGCCAAATGTTGGGGTTCTATACTTTGTTCCAAAGAGTATCTTTGACTGTGTGATTCCCTATTATTAGTTTGCATGCCTCCTGTGTGGTGAATGTTCATCGTGCATTGTAACCCCATCTTATTATATCCTTCTCATCAGAGAAATGAATTTTCCAATTAAGAAGCTCTACCTCCAAATTTTTTTGAAAGGACTTTGTGCCTTACCTGATGATGTGGTCCAAGCTTATCCATTGTCTGTATCCTCGGGTGACTATAGGTAACCAGTGTTGGCTAACCTTGTCCATCTGATGCTCTACCCATTCTTATATTAGGTTTGGTCTGATTAGGTCCCTCAGCTTGGGACTTTGCAACCATGAGTCATTCTAAAACCATGCATTATTGGCATCCCTTATTTCCCAGAAGCTATGTTGTTGGATTATATCTTTGTGTTGATTAGCAATGTTCCAGATTAAGGACCCTTTGCCTACTTTTGTGAGTCATATTAGATCATATGTTGGTCGGTTGTTTGCATATTTGGCTATCCAGAGGATCGCCCAGGAAGTATGTGGTGCCAAGATCCATTTCCAGCAAAGATGTGCCCCCATGACTGCATTACTATGCTGAGGAACACAAAGCCCACTGCTCCCTGAATGTTTTGGAAGGTAGACCATAGCCCATTCCACTAGTGCCGATTTTCTATTTTGTCCCGATGTTCCCCACAGAAAATTCCTCTAAATATTTTTTATTTTCTTAAGTAGCCATTTGGTGCTGCCAGTATTGAAAAAATATAAAGAGGCATTGATTATAGTAGATCTTTGATTAAAACTAGATGACTGGCCATATTGAGGGCTCTATAAGTCCAAGAGGAAAGGAAAGCTTCCAATTTCTCTAAGAGCAGTTGCCAAGTAGAGTGCTTTAAACCATAGTCAGTCATAGGTGCACCCAGGTATTTAGAGGGAAGAGTGGCTACTGCGAATCCAAAAATACAAGCTATGGAAGGCTGAGTGAGGGCAAGGGTATGGAAGAAAAAGATTTGGGACTTAGCCTTATTAATGTTGGCAGCAGAGGCATCCAAGAACTCATTCATAAGGGATTTTAATTTGAGGGCTTCCTGAACCGAGGGATGGCCAAACTACATGTTATCATCCACAAATTGTTGGTGGGTAAGAGTAGGGGTGTTGGGAAAGGAGAGGCCTCTGAGCTGCTAGGATTGAATACCTTTTTTAATACTTCGTCTAAGCCCTTCTACCATTAAAACTAATAGAAAGGGGGAAAGAGGATCTCCTTGTCTCATTCCTATAGAAGGATGGAAGGGGATGGAAGGGGTGCAATTGACAAGAATGGAGAAGAAAGTGGAGGTTATAAGACTCATAACCCATCTAACCTAGCGAGGGGAGAAGCCAAAGGCAACCAACATATTTTGAATGTAAGTCTAGCTTAATTTATCAAAAGGTTTAGAGAGGTCAATTTTTAGAAGCATACATGCTTTTTTGAGCTGCCTCAGGGAGTGTATAATCTCGTGGGTGAGAATGATGCCATCCATGATTTTTCGACCTTCCACATATCCCGATTGCTCTGGCGAGATAAGTAAGGGTAGCAGCGGCTTTAGTCGAGAGGAAATAACTTTGGAAATGATTTTGTAACTGACATTATAGAGAGCGATAGGCCTGAATTTGTTAGGGGTTAGAGATTGTGTTTCCTTGGGGATGAGGGCAGTAAAGGTTGCGTATAGAGAGGGAAGCATCCATTGATTAGTCCTAGATTCCACAACAGCTTGCCAGACCTCATCTTTAATTAGATCCCAGAAGTTGTGAAAGAAATTTGAAGTAAAACCATCATGGCCAGGTGCCTTTCCTTCTTTTAGTTGTTGCATGACATTCTCCACTTCCTGTAAAGATATCGACCGAAGGAGGAGCTGATTGTGTTGTTCTCTTATGATTTTTGGAATGTTCTTGATAATCTTCTTTGTGGCTTGCTGTATATCAACTTGTGGTTATTGGTGCACCTATTTGAAGTAAGTAAGAAGCTCTTGTTTTGCATCCTCATGTTTTTCCAATCATTCTCCTTGCTGATTCTAAATGTGAAGGATGTTTTTGTGCATTCTTCTCTGTATAGTAGTGCGATGAAAAAAGTTTGTATTTCTTTTCCCTTCCTTAAGCCATCTAACTATCAATTTTTCTTTCCAGAGTATTTCCTCTTGCTTTTCTCTTTTTTCTATTTGTGTCTGAAGGAGTTTTTCCTGCTCTGAGAGTGCTTTGGATCTCCCCTCAGTAATGATCATCTGCTAGATTCTTTTAATTTCTTGATCTAGAGCGTTCTGAGCTTGGGAGATATTGCCAAAGGTCATTTGATTCCATTGCTTGATATTAATATATATAATATATATATATATTATATATATATATATATATTTGGAATTGGTACATTTTTTAGCCGTCCAGGTGTTTGAAGCTTTTCCAAACTGCATTTATCAGATTGCTGAAGTCTGGATGCGTCAACCAGAAAGATTTAAAGCAAAAGGGCCATCATGTGGTGCTCTCGATTCTTTTCCATTGGAGCGAGATAGGCCAGTGATCTGATCCTGTGAGAGGTAAGATCGAGGCCAAAATATCTCCTCCAAGATGGATGGCATTGTCTGAAAGCAAAAATCTATCCAGCAAAGAGGCAATTTGATGTGTGCCAACTCTTTGATTATTCCAAGTATAGATTCCATTATTGAATGGCATATCTATAAACCAGTTGTTTTGGATGAAATTCTTTCAATGGATACTTTCACTATCCAGTTTACTCCTGCCTCCACTTTTTTCTTCCAGTTTATTAATCATATTGAAGTCTCCTCCTATGATCCAGAGTGGATGTGTTCTGGTGGAGTTGATCATAGATAAAGTATTCAAAATGTCTATCTTATGCATTGCCTCCTGGGGGAAGTAGACGTTGGTTAGGTGACCATGCACATTTTTCCCTATTACATGAAAGCTGGCTTTAATGAAATGCTTACTCGCATGGATATTAGTAAGCATGATAGCTCGTTCATCCCAGACTATTGCTAGACCTCCTGAAGCTCCTAAGGCATCCACTACTAGAACTTGACTGTCTGGCCATGCTTTAGCAAGGGTTTGACTGAGTGTTGTAGAGTTAAATTTTGTTTCTTGCATGAAGAAGATTTGGGGTTTCTCCTGCTCAATCATGTGTTTTATCATTCTGTATTTCCCAGGGCTATTTAGCCCTCTTATATTCCATAATGTGAGCTTCATGTTTTATTATTGGGTAGGAGACTGTAATACTTTGTAAGCTTGGAATATCTTCCTGATTCCACCAGCATTTCCCCAATGAAAATCGTCCTTTGGAGGTCTTTTTTCTCCCCCGTTTTTTATTGTCTTTAGGAATGTTTTTGCCATCCCATTGACTTCCAGGCTGAATGCCTAGGGTTCTTTGCTGTTGTGCTCTCGAAATGATGACTTCCAAGTTTTCCAGTTGTCTTTCTAGGATTTTGTCAAATTCTTTTTTCTTGCAAGCTTGTTCTGATCCGAATATGTCCAGATCTCCTATATCTATGCTTTCAGGCTCTTCTTCCATGTGCTTTGCCTCGCTCCTTTCCTCTACGTTCTCTATTGCAACTGTGGTTTCTTGCTGCAAAATGTCTACCTCCATGTTATGAGATTTCCATATTGGTATAAGACTGGGTGAGGAGGTAGTAAAATCTATGGATTGCAAATGATTTTGGGGTTGCTCTGAGCCTATGGGGATCAATTGATATGGTGCCTTGGGAGGCTCCTCAGAGTGTAAGAGGATCTCATTGGTATTTGAATCCAGTTGGGCTAAGATCCCAAAGCTATTACTGGTGGATGGCATTGAAGTGTTGGCGGAAGGCTTTTTAGGGTTTGATGTAGGTTTTTTGTGGTTCTCTTTATAGTTTGTGAGCTTGGTGAATCTGTCAAAGTTAGGATTTTCTAAGGAGGTAGAAGTCTGGGGTTTGAAATTTAATGGGCAGTCACAAAAGAGATGGCCAAGGGCATGACATTTTCTGCATCGAAATGGGACATGTTCATAATCTATTAACTAAATCCATTCAAAATCATCATGATATAAACTTACCGCATCTGAGAAAGATTTGCTTAGATGCATATAAATGCAAATGTGGGCATAGGAAGTGTATCTTCTGTGTTTTGTCTCCTTCGCAATTTTGATGAACTCACCCAGTCCATTTCCAATATCTTGCAGTGAATCTTCATCCCAACACTCTAATGGAAGGGAATAAAGATAGATCGAAACTGGTGCCCAGCTTAGATCTTATTTGTCTGGGTTGAATCTTTCAATCCATTCTCTCAGGTAAAGACTAGCTTCATTAAAGAAGTATGGTCCTCCATCGAGGACCTGTTTTGATCTTCTATACAATTGAAGGCTGCCGTGAAAAAGCCCTTTGGTCCCAGCTGCAAGGTAATGTGCCCTCTTGGTATCCATTTGGCTACGATCCATCCATGCAAGGCTTTATCTGTAGCCGAGAAGCCAATAAATTTCCTTATTAATGCATGATCCTTCATGTACTAGATTTGGGAATTGATTCTTTGACTTGGGAGCTCAATCTTAGGTCTTTCAGCTGCAATACGTTTACAGGTAGCCGATGTCACTTTAGGAGCTACATTTCCTTTTGTATTATCTATTTGTGTACAAGGAATCGTTCCCGGCTCTTCTTGTGGGTTTATCTCATCATCTTCCATGTGCATCTGAAGATTTTCTTGATCATTGTGGGGAGGCGTCGTGTCCTCCCCCTGGAGGTTGTCCATGATTTGCTCTCTATTATTTTTCATGTATTGTAGATCATATTGCTAGAGAGTTGTTATAGTGGCATCGTGGTCTATGCAGGTCTGCCATTGCAGGGTCTGACACAAACCCTAAACCACCATCGTTTCTCTACCTTCACCTAGCTCAGTTTTCCGTATGTGTTAAAATATTTATTAACATACATTTTGTAATTTTTTTAGATATAATCTGACATGAATGTGTCATATGTTCACCATTTGCATTTAAGTCATTTTTTAACGAAAAATTAAATAATGCTTGTGTGTGAGGTTTAAGTTGAAACGAAGATTTGTTTAGAGAGGTTAGTTTTTTCTAAGGGCATGTAAATACTAGTAATTTACTGTTATTATATCTGTATTGTGATGAAATATTTGTAAAAGAAAAAATTACATATATCGACATGTTAATAGGTTCCTATTCCATTTGGCATTTTCAACACAACAACAATCAATTTCCCGCATACTAGGAGGTGTGTCAAATATTCACTTGTCACAACTATTGAATATTACAATTTTGTTTTGTTATAAATTGAAGCAAGTTTCCTTATAAAATGAGATCTCTATCTTACATTTTTTTAATTTTTGGATTTTAGGTTTGTGGAGATAAATTCCCTTCTACAGTGACATTGGTGACAGAGTCAGCTACGTGGATGGGATTGTCTAAACAATTTGAAAAACTTGTTAAACTTTTTTAATATTACTAGTCTATACCTTTTCATGTGCAATTTTAATTTTTAATACATACATGTACATGTATTGTACAGGTTATCCATGATGACATAATGTAGGGGAAAACTAGAAGGTATTGCATGGAATTTCAAACTTGACTCAGTTACATGGATTGGATCATGTAAAAAATTTGAAAATAGTGATCTACAATTTTTTTAATATCACAAGTTTATGTGTTTTTATGTGCAATTTTAAATTTGTAATATATACATGTACATGTATTTTACATGGAATCGATGAGGATGCCATGTAGGGAAATCACCTCAAGCTATTGCATGAAATTTCAAACATGAGTCAGCTACAAGGATTGGATCGTCTACACAATTTTAAAAAGTTGTTACATCTTTTTTCATATTATGAGTTCATTTATTTTCATGTGAAATTTCAAAATTTTAATATATACATGTGTATGACATGAAATTTGAAACCTTTTATAATTTTGTTTTGACGATAACTTTTCCATTTAATTTTTGAATACATTAAAATTTAATTTAAAGCGTGTACACAATCTAATGTATATATGTGTATTACACATGTTTTGTAGGGAACCCGTGATTTGATGATAGAATGAGGATGTTGATAGATCATTTATTTTAGCGAGATTATCTTAGATGAATTTTTTTATTTTACATTCTTTTTATTATATTTACCTTTTATCATGAAAAAAGATTTGGGCATATTTAAATTAAAACTCTATATTATGAATTGATCTCTTGATGCATATTTTGTTCACAAATTTTTTATATTTACTTTTAAAATATATATAAATTTTGGAGATATTTCAAATGGAATTATTTATTGTGAATTGGTCCTTAATATGATAATTTAGGATTTTATACATTTTGCATGAGGATTCTTATAATGCTAATAGAATATAATGCGAAATTGGGTTCAAAGTATTAGGCTTTCTAAAGTTGTTTTGTCAAGTTTAATGAATAGTAAAATTGCAAATTATGAAACATGGTACATTTTTCGTGATGCATGGTTTGATGCTTAAATCATGACAATGAAGAAATGAAAGTAAATTTCCATGAACGTAAATTTGCATTTAGTTCGTACATTTTGCATGATGATTCTTATAATGTTAGGAGAAGATAATATGGATTTGGGTGATTCTTATGTTTTGTGAAGTTGTTTAATGAATAGTAAAATTGTAAATTCCAAAATATGTTACATTTTTCATTCATCAATCCTACCATCATGTAAGCATGAAGAAATGAAAGTAAATTTCCATTTAGTTGGTATTTTGTATGGCTCATATATGTATAGTTTTAGAACCCAAACTTTGATACCCTTTGTAATAGTTACAATTTCGCCATACCAACCTTTCAAGTGATTTATGTTTCAAGTTAAATTTTAAGTAGAATGAGAATAAAGTTAAAATGTTGATAAGTGAAATGCATCAAAATTGTGAACTAATTTAGGACCAGATATAAACCTCAAATTTTGGATGTCATTATTACGTACAAAAGTTCACATGGATCAAAACTTGCTTGGTTGTTCTAGTTAAATTCCAACTCCTTGATTAATGTAAGGTTTCAATTTATAGTTTGTCATTTTAATCAACAATATATTATTTAAAACATGTTACATTTTTCATGATGCATTGTTTTATGTTTAAATATTTTACATTTTTCTTCATAAATATGAAGAAATGAAAGTAAATTTGCATTTATTTGGTACATTTTGCATGGTGATTCTTATAGTGTTAATATAATATAATAAGGACCTGTGTTGATTCTCAGGGTTTGTGAAGCAATTTTTTCAAGTTATTTAATGAGTAATAAAATTTCAAATTAAAAAAATGGTAGATTTTGTATTGAAGAATCTTATAATGATGTAGATGTATAAAACAATCATTTAACCTACAAAATTTCATTATAAAACATGGTACATGTACACATTTTTCATTCATGAACATATCATCATCTTGTATAGAAGAGCTACTATTGATGTGAGTTGATACTTAAAATTTAATATAAAGTTGTTCAAAGAAAACATACTATAAAATTGCATTATAAAACATACAATATAAATTACTATCTGTTTCTTAATGTCTAAGATTAAAATGCATTTTTCCATAAAATTTGAGAAATCTTAGAGATTGAGAATTAAAAATTCCAATGTTGAATCCAATGGAGTTGCATTAATCTCAAAAGTTGTGTTAATTTATTTGCAGCCTTGTCTTTTGTCTTAAGGTAAATGAAATTTTAAATACTAAATACAACGTGTGGACCATGCATTGTTAGTTTTAATAGGTTTTGTATGCATTGCATGTATAAGACAAAGAAAACAAAAATGCATTCTTTTAACTATGAAGATGTACAAGAGATTCAAAAAAATGGAAATTGATGGTAATGTGATTTTAATAAACTAAATAATGTTACTAAGACAACACTAAAAATACTTGAAAATATAAAATGATGGCATAAAAGAGAAAAATGCAGTGGAAACATGGTAGGTGTATAATCAACAAAAAATAAGAATATTGTGATCTCCTAGATCCTTGAAAGTAATTGAAATGTTACCTTCTCTAACAAGATGAGAAATGCGATCACCTTTAGATGAAACTATAGTCTCCTATGATTCCATCTCTTTGAAGCTTGCAAACAATATTTTCCCCTTTCTATTAAGTTATGTATGTTGTCAATCTTTCACATACATAATGTTTTCACAAACATCATTGAATTGTGTGTCCTCTATGCAAACATAATGAAAAGAAGATTATTTTCTTCTATCAAGTGAAAACACATTTCAATACTCTTTTGTTTTAATTCAATGTAATTATCATGTCCCTTTTACTATTTCAACTTAATATGCAATCGATCTATCTACATCTTGGACTCCAATATGCCAGAAAAAACCAATTGTAAATTCAAACTAGATATAATTTTTAAATTGTTAAAATTTAAAATTTAATAAAAGTTATCATGTATTAAGAGTATATATTCAAGTTAGTATATATGTGCATACCTGTGTACCTCCTTTGATGGGTTAGTCTCATGCACTCGTGTAGAAATTCACCATTGAACAACTTCTTCAGCTGATACAAGTCAGTTTATAGAGTCATCTATTTGATACTGTCGAAGTGCTCATTTTACACATGCCCTTCGTCATCTTTTTCTCTTTTCCTATGACCATTCTCAAAGAAATTCCAACAATGTTTAATGGTTGCTTTCATATGAGGACGACACGACCAAAAGAATGATTGTGAACATTTGAATTTACATGTGCATCCATCTAATCATATCCAATGTTCATTGAATTTTATTCCATGACCATTCAATGATTTATAAATCTTATGAAAGCAACTTGATATAAAATGTGTATCATTTGTATGATCATCGCTAATATAAACTTTATATTTTTTAATAACATGTTGAGTCTCAAAGGTAATTTCTATATGATCAACATTTTGTTTAACATGTTTATATATAACATGCAAAACTGTCGAGACTTGGTAAAAATGATAATATTCACTTAATATTTAATTTTGTGCAACAAATATCTAATTTTCTGCAAAAATCAACTATCGACAAAATCATCCCTCGTGGAAAATGTTTATGATATTTTTTCAATTGCAGGTCCTGCTATTGAGATTTATGAGAATTCTTGGTGTATTTATAATTTTTTGTCTCAAACTTCTTTTTTTTTTCTATGTAAAGACTAATTCTATTAATAAAGTAAAAATATAGTTACAATGCGGTCGAGACCTCAGAGGAGGTTCAGGACAGTCCAACAAGACAAACAAACAGTCCCAGAATTGGGATTTACCAGATACAAAAGCCAAGGGCTATATAGAGAAAACAAGACAGAGTGATAGATCTCAGAAAAAGACAGATTATAATCTGGCACCATACTAACTAGACTTCCCAGATATTCATGAGCAAAATTACAGAGCCAAAAATTTAAGACTATGACATAGCTACATTCCTGAGGCAGAAAGATGTTGACAGAAGCCATATAGGCATAACAAAAAGGAGTGAAGAACAAAGAGAGGACCAAAGAAGAAACCATAACCTAGGAGTATTCAAACAACGGAATCGTTTTCCGGAATCTCCTCGTCCACAGGGCAAGGATAGCCCATCCACGTGTCATCCACATTATCCTTAAGACCTGAGTCACTGCCGTCTAGAGGAGCTACCAAATGTCGCATGCTATCTGAGCCATCTGCTGGTTGAGCAGAGAGTGGAACGTTCTGTTGATTGCCATCTGGAGGCTTCAGATGTCACTGGCATTTCCTTCAGCCTGCAAATTGCCAGAATTGAACCTGAAACCCACATATACCCTCTGCTGCGCGCTACCTCCTCGAGACTGAGTTGAAGGGGTGTTCACATCAACAGTAGGCTGAGCTTCTTCCTCTAAGAATATTACCATAATGCTGGCTGAGAGAACAGGTTGATTGAGGCGACTGTGAAACGTGAAATGAGTGGTTTGAAAGGAATTGTGTGGGAGTGGCCTGTTGGTTTCAGAGGTAGGTGAAGCTGAAGCTAGAGGGATGACAGGTGGAGGAGCAGGCTGGGAGCACCCATGGCCTCCACGACCGCCCCCTCGGTGACATCTACCATGACGACGCACCATGGGAAAAGTAACCAGATAGCTAGGAGGAGAAGAGGAGCAGGGAACAAAGCATATGCCAGTGTGAGGGTGCCTGTAATGCCTGAAGAACCAGACATGCATCACCACATTCATAACACTACAAGAATGTAAAACTGGAGGTAGATGCATGGGGGGAGGCCAGGGGTAGATATTGATAGGGAGAGCTGAGGCAGCCATTAAATCAAAACCTGGTGCAATGTCTCGAACCCTCTGCACACTCAATTCTGCGAGAGAGATGATCTGCCTGGATTCAATATGAATCGTTTCCATTTGCAGGAGGGTCTGGGAAGGTGCGCTATTCTACCACCTACTGTACCAGCTGCCGCCAAGACGCTGATCCTTCATAAATTGAACTTTAATGCACCCGCATCCGGGTTTGTCTCAAACTTCTTCAAAAACTCTATCACATAAATTTATTTCTCTTGTAAATCAATCCTTCTAGCACTTTTACTACTACTTGAACCAATCAATGTGTGGATATATTCATATCTATTTAATTCCACTTTTATGTTGGACAATGATTGATCATTCATATAAATAGGATATTTGTCCTTAAACAAATTCAAATTTCCACAATGATCACATATTTTACCACCAACACATTTCTTTTGCTAAAATAATTCATATTTTCTCTTCCATGTATAATTTGGGATATGAACTCATCGATAATGGAAGGAGGAGGTGAAATTTTCCAAAACATTTTACCAAAATTAAGGAAGGTATCATAATATAATTAGAATTCCACATGATAACTAGAACAACAAGTGTTGCATACAATTATAGATTTAACATAACATGGTTTTTGTTGCACAAAAGTATTTTTTGAGACACTAATTCCATGATTCTCTTCTTTGAGCTTATTGAAAAACTCTATATAGGTGGTGTCCAAGATATGTTTTGTGTGTTATTGAAATAGATTTCATGTTATTATTTTCCACATCACATCCCTTAATTCTGGTGAAACAGATGAATGTTTCATCCAATATTCATATATTATTTTTTACCATATTCTCCAAGTCTATCTTTGTGTGGTTTCCTACAAATAACTTTCCAACAAGCAATGTCATTGTTTGCATCTATTTGCAATCAAAATGTTCTATGCTTGTGCAATTTTTTTCATGAGGTCCCTAGTGCTTTTGCCATATATTTTACCAAATGATTTTATTTAGTAATTGATGAGACCACTTATATTTGTATGGCTCTATGTGCATCTAGATCACTTTTATTTCTAGATCTTCCAATTGGTTTTAGAACACAATTTATATTTTGAATCACATTTTTCTTCACCTTTTTATCTTTCGTTGATTTTTTATTTCCTAAGAGTGTTGTAGCTTCTTTTAATTTCTTTAATGTTAACGGACATCTCAAAATTTGAGCTTCAACTGCCACATTTTCGTTATTTAAGAACTTACCAATGATGAGCTTAACATGATATCGTATATCATGGTCAGCATTTTTATCTCCATATCTTCTAGCGTTGACATTTTTTAACATCTCATCATCAATAATGATTTCATTTGTACATATGATAACTTAATGTAAATGAGTATAAATATGCATTAAATAATTAATTTAAAAAATAGAGTTCATGAAATTGAAACTAATGAATATGTATAATTTTAATAATACATGACATAAATATACATACCTAAGGGCGGTTCAACTTCTTCTTCACTTGAATCTCTTTCAACATCTTCAACAATATCATCAATCATTGGTTTATTTTCTTCTTCACTTTGTCTTTTAACATTTTCAATCTCATGATCAATGTAATGAGCAAAAGCTCTCTTTATTTACATTGCAAAATATTTCTCCAACTAGTTCATCAAATAAAAATTAAATTCCATAATACACTATTAAATTTTGAATATAATTTATAATATTTGCATTTACATGTTTGGTTCAACTTCTTTTTTAGATTGATTTTCCCTTTGAATAGTTGTTGGGTAGTGGACCCCCCGCGTAATTGTTTTGGGGCTCAAAGCCTACAGTTTTCAGTAAAAGTATGGTAAAGGTTCCACAAAGTGCGTGAAGCACAAACTGTAACGGGGTAAAGTCCAAGGGTAGTCCGCCCTAAAATGTTATAGGTTAGTATAGAATGTGTTAGTTTGCCAATGGTCTATGGACTATGCGAATGTATAAATAGACCAAGTGTCTAGGTTTAAAAGACATTATTTGGATGATAATTATATTGGAGATCTAAAACGTATGGGTTTGTGAAGCAAGGGTGATCTGAGTGTTCTAAGTCCGAGTTATGGGTAGAGGTTAGAGTAGGCTCTGCAGCTGTGTGTGCGGAGGCCTAGTAGAGTCCACAACTTTGTGTGCAGAACCTTGCAGCTATGTGCACAGGGTGGAATGTTGATTGTACTGAATGGAAGATTAATAAAGATAAGTGTTTTTGAATTATTGTGTATCTGAATGTAGATCCGAATGTTTATGCTTATGTTAAGATTTTATGAAGTATATTTAAGCTTTATGATTGTGCACACTGGGTTTAACTGTTAAATGTTCACTTGAAGACCTTAAAGAATAAATCGGATGTATAATAATTGCAATAAGACTAAGGATCTAAGAAACACCCCTTCATGGGTCTTCGTGAACACCAAACTGCTGCACAAAACAACATAAGTGTGTATATGTGGTTGCGAATCCTCCAGACCTCATCAATACATCCCTAGGGTGTGGAAACCTAGTTCCAACACCCTCCCATACTACCTCGGGTGAGACTTCAGTCTGTGCTCCACGGATTATTGCCGAAATGGCCTATACTGCGAGATTTGTTTGGCTAAAACTCTTTTGAACTTGGGTCAGTGCCGAATAAGCCAGCAATGGTTCCATTGCTAGGATCAGGATATGCCTAAGGGATGTTTGATGTTAGAACACTGGAACCCTATGAAGAAAGAAGCTGAATATTGGCGGGATCGGAGGGTTTATCATTGAACTTGTGATAGACGCAACTGTCAGCTATAGCAAAGCCAAAAGACCTTTTCTTAAAATATTGCGAGCAAAAGAAGCTTCAAAAGGATTGAAGGGTTAGTTTCACCACTGCAAACGAGTGAGGAATAGTGTGCGTGGGTCTCTCCATGTAGTGTGGTTTAGTAAGGCGAACGAGATCAAGTTGACTGTATTCAGAGCAGTCAGAAATGAATATCTCGATCAATTTTGGTTCGTAGTGAAAGCAATATGGGAATCACACAGGGTTACAGATGATAACATTAAAAATGCCACATTTGTAAGTGCACTGTGAGATTCCACGTTGACTTGGTATATCAAACACTCAAATGATCACCCAAATGCTACAATAACACAAATCCAAAATGCATTGAATAGAGAATTTAGTGAACCGAAATCGGAGACGCAGTCGATTATAGGATTCAAGGATATCACAATGCTTCCACGTGAAACACCCTGAGACCTAGATCAAAGGTTGAAAGGTATGATCCAAGAGGCTAATATGATGATAATGGATGCACAACATCGCATGTGGTTTGTGGCATCGTTAACATCACACATGAGGACAACATTGTCACAACATAAGCTCTCAACCCATGCAGAGGCATTCGACATGGCGATGACCTTAGATGAAACACCAATACAAGATCTAGGGTTGGGAGTCTAACAAATCCACGTGAAACTACAAAACCTATGTTTAGAGATGTAGAGTTTGAAGAAGGATAGGGTGCCACAACCAGAAGTGTGCGAAGAATTGTGATGTATAAAACGTAAGGGTTAGGGTCATGTTAAGGATCACTATCCTGTATTCATGAGCTATCCAGTAGGAGGGGTACTTATGTCATTGAGACTAGAGGCGGCGGCTGGTCTAAGTGCATCTGCCACTCTCTGGTGAACGATTTGTCAAGTAAGAGGGAAGCATGCAATAGACAACTGTCATGTATTGCAAAAATATACCCAATCCCTACAGCAGTTATAATGTAATTTATGTAGATCAGTGGGTCATGATGAGCGAACGTGTCAAAGTTAAGAAATAATGATGGATAGAAGTCTAGCCTATCAAGTGCAGATGGAAATACGAGGCCTGATCCAGTTGTAGCAATAGCACGGGGTGGCTTCCAACGGCGGTCGAGGACGAGGAGGGATGGGACTAGGATGAGAACATGGATTGTTAATTTGCTACAACTATGGAGGACCCCGGCACTATGCATACGACTGTACGAATCCAGCCATAATAGGTTGCCCATACTGTGAAGAATTTGATCATGAAATTATAAATTGTTTGATGTTGATTGCACAAATGCGCGAAAAAGGGCAATTGCAGCCCACTCCAATGCAAAATGTCCAGATGATGAGATCTGAACCGCACGAAGAGGAACCCAACATGAACATGATGCACATAAGTGGTGAGACCATAGGGGAAGATAAGGGGAAGAAACCTAAAGAAGACCCCTGGGTATGTAAGGCTCCTACAAAGGAAGCTAAATTTAACTCAAACCGACCAAAAGAAACATTTATGGAAGCTAAGAAGAGCTTCCCCGAGGTCCCTACTTCAGGTAGTAGGGACTAACCGGAGATGGATTTAGACCTCTCGCTTCTAACTACATTTTTAAAGAGATGTATGAAATTGCTCCATGATAATAAGGTAGTCAAAGGGCTACAAGAATTAGTCGCTAGATGCGCAGGGTCTGAGGAGCCACGCGTAGTCCGAAAAATGGGGAAGCATGCCCTATGCACCAGATGGGAAATGAGGTTGAAAATGCAAATTTGTGAATATGAGATGGAACAAGTAATCTTAGACTTGGGGTTGGACGCCAACGTATTACCGAAGCAGACTTGGGAGCGCATGGGTAGGCTTGCGCTACAGTGGTCTCCCATTCAATTATGAATGGCAAATCAACAAAAGATCTTTCCAATGGGAAGACTAACAGGAGTAACACTGGATATTGATGGCGCGAGAACACAGATAGATTTCGAGGTAATAGAAATTGTTGATGACAGTAATGCTTACTCTACGTTACTTAGATTAGACTCGACAATGGATATGAATGGAGTTATTAATCTAATGAAGCAGAAGATGATTTTTGAGACAAACTCCCCACATGTGATCGTGTCGTTGGACCCCGCCAAAGGACAATGTTACACAGAGCCCATACGTGATGATGGAAGTGATGAAGAGCTAGATTGTAACTACAAACTAATTGTGTGGAACCAGGATCGGTTACATCGTACTGTATATGAAAGGACCCCATGGAGGCTCACAGAATCCTACTTGTCGGAGGTCGACGAAGATGATGAGCAATGGCATAATTGGTTGGGGATGTGACGATGCTAAATTATATATGTAAACTTTGAAAAGGGAACTATAAGCTCAAAAAGGGAACTCTCGCTAAAAAACCTCGAAAAAGCATAAAAAACAGTGCTAAAAATGAAAAGTGTGTATACTAAAATGATGACTATTTTTTAGGGGTCAATTTTGAACATGTTTTAAAAACGGTAGTGACTACGAAATTTACTATGAAATTTTTGTGCAAAATATAGCTTCAAAATGAAAAAGTGATGATATTGGAATGATGATTTTTTTTTTAGGGCCATCTTTCAAACTTTTTAAAAAATGCTAGTAAAACCAAATTTTTATGTGCCAAACAAAGTTGTTTATGAGGAAAAAACACATTAATGTTTTTGGTAGAATATCATTTTTCTTTCCTAAGTATAAATTCAACATGTTCTCAACCATAACATGCTAGATACAAAAGAAATTGAAATTTTTTCAACTACAAAATTAAAAAACCATGACATAATGATCTAGAATGAACTTGAAAAGTTGCAAACCTAATGACGGTGACCATTTTGCAGTGGTTGAATACTTCTTGCCCCATATAAGTGTTTTCCCATCAATTTTTTTGATAGGAAATTGATGTTGGAAGCTAATGTCATTAAGTTGTTCAATGCATTTCCCCTCACCATATGATCCTAGAATAAACCTTCTTATGTCAACAATTTCTTCCAACACATCAAAAGTACGCTCTGGCATGTATGATTTCTTAATACATTCAATTAGTGACGGCAAGCTCCCAACTTCCTTCCTCCTCAATGTGACTGAAAAATGACTGAACAACTAATCAATATGGTCATGAGTGTGTCCAACAAGAAGGAAACCAACCTTTACCTTTTGAAAAATTCTCAATTCAACAAGCATGTTTAGATATCCAAAAACAACCTGATTTTTGTTTTCGCAGCAAGTGTTGTGACCCAATTGTAGATACAAAACTTCAGGATGATTACCAGACCAATGAGAAATCACATCATGAATTATGGTTTTGGTTAGATTTGCATTGTTTTGAATATTTAGAGCTATGAAGTACACCCTTGGCAACATTTTCCCATTGAACACCATACAGCCGACCAAGTGAAACTGAATAAAGTTTTCCTCCTATAAATTTTTGGGTGTGCGAACAACATGTGGTAAAAGTGTTTTCTTCTGGTCCATACCATCAATTATCAAACCCACACCCGCTGTCCCACACCCGCCATACCATGGTAAAGTTGGCCGCAGTGAAATTGATATGTCTCTTCCTCTAATTTAAAATTGAATTTGCCTTGCGATTAGATTCTGCCTGAAATTAGAGCATTTACCTCACAATTAGATTCATGTATTGCTACAAATTTTCATCGAACGGGACAATCTAGTGACTCCATATTGTTTGATGAGCTAACTCTGACATAAATATGTTGGGAAGTAGACACATGGCTCAACTGCCCTGAAAATGACCGAGAAGGAAGGTCAGCTTATTGTTGGCTCTGGCAGCCCACTTATGGATATACATTTTGATCTGCCAACCAGTACAAACACTCTTAGCGACAAACAACTATTAATTACTAGTTTGCTTATGAATATAGATTTTGATCTATATGCACAGTTCGATATATAGGTTTTAGTCTCTAAGGAGGGAGAGGAACTCATGTTCTAGGATTTCTCCACTTAATATCGTATTGGATGCCCAATAAGCATTGTTTTGGGCGATTTGTAGCAGATGGGGCGATTCTAAGAATCGTTCGGGTGGCGGGCGATTTCTTTAGAATCGCCCCCGCCACCCGAAAATTCTCAGAATCACCCCATGTGCACATGACGTAACAGCTTTTTCTCTGAAAGGGAACTATGCTATTCTCAGAATTCCCCATTCTGTATTAAATGTACATACAATTGCTTTCAACAATTGCTGGATTATGATGAGACAAACACAAATATTTTAATTCAGGCGAAATGATTCAAAATTTGAACATTTCAACCCAGAAATTTCATGTTTAATGACTCTTTATTAGCGCAATTACTTCACTCCAAAAGATCTTGCTGTCTCTACAAAAATTTCACTATGATTTATGTGTGCAGAAGTAGCTTTAGGCTGTAGGTGGAGCTTAAAAATCTAGAAAATTGCCGACATTTTGAAAACTAATTGGGGTTTTTGAATGTGTAATAAGTGATGTAGCATCCATGGACGATTTCCTCGAGAAGTTCTTTCCACATGTCTATAGATGAAAGTAGCATCACCTGCGTGAAACAGACTACTACAAATCATAGTTACCATGTTCGAATTCGAATTCAGATTCGAATTCGTTTCAATACGATAAATATTCGAATGAAAATTTTCTAATTCAGAAAAAATTCTATAGTATACATCATAAAAATTTGAATATATATATATATATATATATTTTGTAATAATAAGATTTTTCCACTATTTTTTTCTAATTCATCTAAGATTTTAAATAATTTTGAATAATTCTAGATTATCTAAACCACTTTTAAAATACAATTAAAAATAAAATACCCATACTTCCTCTTCCCAATAAGAACTTAAATCCAAAAAGTCTAATAGATAAATACATATTAGAAAATCACTATTCTAAATTTATTTATTTAAAATATTTCAAAATATAAATATATTTAGAAAAGAAATAGTAACCAGGTTCAAGTTTTTTTTTCTTATTTTTCCAACACTACAAAACAGATTGAAATTAAAAAGAAAAGCTTTTTCAATTTACACATTTTTTTCCATTTCTTTTTTTTTAAATAAACAAAATTATGTATTCAAACTTTAGACCTTAACATTATATGTATATGTCCAAGAATCTTGAGCAAAGCCATCCTAATGTCTAGAAACTAACACTAACCCGTCACTCTTCAAAAAGCACTAACGTTTGGGAACCCAGTTCTCCTCACAATGAAGTATTGCTTTCTTTAAAAAGGCTAAAATGAATAAAACCATAAGCGGACCGACTCAAATTTCCTTGAATAATTCGCTCTCCAAATCGAATGGACGAATTTCTGAATTTTTTCCCAATTCGAACGTATTTGGTAACTATGGTATTCATTATATATTCCCATATTTAATGCAACTTCACATTTTTGGAGTTGTCTTGTTGACATTATAACTTTGATATATATCATACGGTTGGTCAGCAACACTAGTATGTTGAGTAACTGGAGTAGCCTCTACACTTTCGGGCTTGCTCTTCTTGGGCAACTTGAATGGGATTGCTGCATTTGGCTTTAGGAATTTGTAAATTTCTTTAACAGTGCGATCTCCGTCAAAAGTAATAGGATCAAAACTCTTGTTTCCTGCTGGATAGAATACAATTGTGGGATACCCCATCAGAGTTGGTCCGAGCATGCTCATTAGTTGTAACATCCATCTTAGCTAAGATAAGGGAGTCAACCCCATGAAGCTACTTTGAAAGCTACTTTGAAAGTTTATTATATGTAGGTTCTAATGCTTGACCATTCCCACACCAGGGTGCATATATCTCGAGAATAACACCCTTGGACTCATCCAATACAATCTCATCAAAATTCTTTCCCATAACAAATTTTACATTTCTGTCATTCTTTTCCAGCATAGGGTCAGACTTGAAGAAAGGCTTGATTTTGTCCACAAGGAAGTCCTCTCCAAAAGCCTTGATGTTATCCGCATTTATTTCAGCTTCAAACAGATATTTGATGGGCTCTCCATATAAAACACATGTAATTACCCTTGGTTCATCTCCACTTAAGCCAAAGTATTCCATAATTGGTTTCCCAACATCAGCATTGTCATAATCAACATGCACAAAAAGGATCTTTCCTTTAAATTCTTTTGCAGCTTTTTGAAATGATGGAATGACCTTTTCATAATCCTTGTTAGTTATGAAGAGCAGGATTTGTTTCTTTATAGAACTGTCAAATATCATATTAGCACTTTCCTTGGTGACAGTCGTCACTAATGGGAGCTTAATTGCAAAGGCGAACTTAGTTACAACAGCTTTCTCAAATTTTCCATCAAAATGGGATATTTTCTCAGGCTCCTTCTTCAATGGTACCAATGTTGGCCGCTTTGCCTTTGTGTTAATGCTAAGAATGGTGGCTCTGCGTTCACTATTTGTTTGATAAAAGAACACGTCATCCTCTTGCCTAGACGCTACTTCAAACTAATTATTTTGAGTGCCCTCTAACGAGTCAAACAAACCAACAACAGTTGTGGTTCCTAAGTCCAATAGATTTTGTGCATCCTCAGTTGTGATAAGATTAGATACCACAGGTCCAGTTTTTTGCTTGATCCAACTAACAATTCCTTCTTTTGTTCTTTGGCCTGTATACTACTTGTGAACTCCGCCAATGAAAAAGAAGATGGTTGGAAACCCGTGAACCTCGAATTTTTGCACCAGATCATTTTCTTCTGTGGCATCCACTTTAGCCAGTATGACTTCTCCCTTCAACTCAGTCACAGCAGCGGCATACTCTAGAGCAAGTGCTGGCAATGCTCGCACCACGGCGCATAAAACTCGACCAGAACATAACGGTTTTTGCTCACGACATCGCTAAAGTTGCTCTCTTTCAAAACCAAGGTGTCTTTCTCGTTGAAAGCCGGCACACTAGAATCCGCATCTTCACCTTCCAGGTCGTACAATCCTTCATCAAAGTCCTCTTCTGGTTCTATTTCCTCTCCAGCCGTGAAAGGCCCCGTTGTCTATTCTTTAGCCTCGTCTTCCAGGAGCTCCAATTCCTCGATCCCATTGAGTTCGGTGTCATTTTCAACAGCCTGGATATGCTGGAAATTGACAAAGAGCAGAAGAGTCATGAGAACGAAGATCATAAAAATGTTCACTGTAACATGTGAGTGAAATTGAGCTTTTATAATATCTGTTTATCAATTATTCTTAATTTAAGTGATCCGAGATTTAATTTAACTCTGAACTGTAGGAAGTGAAGTAAATACTTGTGCCATGGCTAATGGCAGTGTGGATGGCAGCCATGGTTTTCCTGGATCTGAACCAAGCATCCACTTTGAGCTTTCAATTACCTCTGATTGGCTGGGTGGCGTTGGATTCAGCGATCAGGTAAGTGATCTTGGATGCCCGCGATTCGTAGCAGATGGAGGCAATTCTCAAAATTGTCGGGTGACGGGGCGGTCGCGAGGTGATTCTGAGAATCGCCCCACCACCAGGTGATTCCCAGAATTGCCCCAAACAATGCTTACTAATTTTTTGTAATTACGAAAAACCATTTTTTGTAATTTGACCAATTTATTATTTAAATCGCAATTTCGATTCAAAAACCATCGTGCAGTTTTTAAATACCCAAATTACAAAATTGGGATTACTACAATCTTGATGTCTACATTTGAGGTAAATCCTCCAGGAAAACAACATCAGAAATATTACAAACTGGGTGGCTACATTTTTTATTATGCTCCATGAAAACAACACCGCAATTGGGGCAACCTTGTTGCAGATTACGCTACATTGGAGATGACTTTTATTACTGAATTATGACTGGATCTATCCCTTTTTAATATTTCGTTAAAATTAAAAATTAATATGTATGTTCTTGCTTTTTTAAATTCGATTTTAATGTTTTAATAATCGTATATCACGTACATAAACATTATAAATTCGTTTGTTATGAAACGTGAATGGGTTTTAATACGTGATTTTAGTTAAATGGTCATGAATTAAGCATTTCACAATTTTATTTCATTGTAAAGGTATGTGCTACACCACCTAAGCTTTTAAAAAAATAAAAATAAATAAACAAAATCAAACCAACAAAAATTCTACATAGAACTCCACGGGCTTACTTTAATTTCAAAAGCATTAAGTTATTCCAAATACTACTAAAGCTTATACTGCTAAAGCTTATCATATTTATCTATTTTCCGTCATTTTGCATTTTTACAAGTCTACTTTCATTTTTATATGCAAAGGATGTTTACTTTATAGTCCCAAATATTATAGTAGTCGCTTTCGAGTGCATGTATCAAATTTACTAATGCGTGGGTGCATGTATTAAATATGGCAGAAGAAAAAGTGAAGAATCCAACTCAACCATTTCTTCTCAACGAACATGTAGGTCCCTCTTTTTTTCATTCTTTTGTTTTTATGGAATAATTAACTCTGACTAAGATTTAAATGAATAATCAATTCAGAAACGTCTTTCTTTCTTTCTTTTGCTTTTTTGAATAATTAACTCTAACTAAGATATAAATTAATAATCAATCCATAAATGTTGATTAGATTACATTGTTTGATTATTTCTAACAATCTTCATGGTATTCCTTCTCAACAAAAACCAAATTAAGGTTAACCAATAAGGTTTCATATCAAATTTGGTTTGATATGTGATCTATCTCCTCTCCTCAGAATTATAACCTATCCGAACCTCTTATTCATGATGCATAGATTAGGCATCTATGCTAGGTTTGCAAGCAAATATAAAAATACGCAATATGTTTAGTATTTATGACTTTTCTTTTTCACCCATGGATCTGCCACGTCTATTTGTTTCCTTCCCATCCTTTTTCTCATTGGGTATGACACCATATTTGCCCATCTTCCATTGTCAAATATTTTTTGATGCTAAATAATTTTGGCAAGCGAAAAAGAGTGGTTATTGGCGTGTATTGTAAAATAAAAAGAGACAATCTAACACGATTTACCTCTTCTCCATGTTTTAGAGGAACAACACATAGGTTTCTTTCTTTTTTCCAAAATAATGAACTCTAAATAAGATAGAAATGTAGGTGTCTTTTTCTTTTGCTAAAATAATTAACGTACGATGAGATAGAAATAAATAAAGAATTATGAATTGGGATCACCAAATTGAAGATTTGGGTATACTCAAATCTTCATTTTTATAATCTCTTGTACGTTTTTTTTTATTAGGTCTATTGAATCAAATTGGTTTTCAATAGGTTTGTTTTGAGTATGTGAGGTTTCTAGTGTCTCATTAATTCAAGTGGAAGAGATCCTTCTTACATATCATTAGATTATGAAGTGACATTGGACATAATTAAGCTTTGGGCCATACCCTTTTAGAAACAACAATCAAAACTAAATGATTAGTTATTAGACCTTTTTATTTAGTTGATCTAAACTAGGAGATTATAAAAAAAATTCCTTTCATTGCTCCTCGTAAACCAAGATAGATTGATTCATCCTTCCTTTTAGTGTACAAAGAGGAGTGCTTGATTTTTACTCAAAAATATTGGGTGTTGATGTATCTATATATGGGCGCTCAGGTTTTTATATTAAAAATTTTCTCCAGTGCTTGATTTGTAGTCAAAGAGATGCAATGATAATGTATCTAGATATGGGTGTTGAGTTTTTTATATTGAAATTTTCTCTTTGTTTCAATTAGAATTAGAAGGGTTTGTTTTTTTTGTTTTCCTTATAATAAACTATTGTTCTCATTTTAAATTTGATCATTTGTATTAATGTTTCTTTTCAATGTAAGTTTGAGGTGCAAGTTACTTATTTTATTTTTAGACTATGATATTTAACACATAGTGACCTATGCTTAATAAACTAAAATTAGGAAGGTTTAATAACTTGCTTAGCTTTTTTTTATGGTTTTGGTGTAGCTTGTTTGTAGAGAGACTAGAGATTTGTCACCTAGGCAATAACATTCTCTTGCATCTTTGAAATCTTATTTGTTGGTTCTATGTGATTGCATTACCATCTTTTCTTAAATGGTATTTGAAATAGTTATTCAAGAAAATTTCTAAACATTTCAACGTTTCATGATAAAATGTTCATTTTTACATTCTCTTCTATGTTTGTTTTTATTAAGTCTATTGAATCAAATTGGTTTTCAATAGGTTTGTTTTGACCATGTGAGGTTTCTAATGTCTTATTAATTCGAGTGGAAGAGATCTTTCTTACATATCATTAGATTCTGAAGTGACATTGGACATTATTAAGCTTTGGGCCATACCCTTTTAGAAACAACAACCCAAACTAAATGATTTATAAAGAATTAGAAATTTCACAAATATAGTAAACCAATATTAAGTGTGATTTATGGCCTTAAATGAGTTTTGGAGTGTAAACTTTGAAATGCCACAGAACTAAAATTCGAGGTCAATAGAGCGTGTGAGGTCCAATTATTCGATAGAGTTCTTGAGAAAATGCTCCTATAACATTAGAGTTAAACATGAGGCATCTCAGGTCAAGTGCCTAATGGTTAAGAGCATGTGTTTCCTCCTAAAAGGTCATAGGTTCAAAAACCAGAAGGGGTTAGTGTAGGTATGCCTTCATACACAATAATCAAATCGTTACGTGGAGGTGGTTTCATACACCAATTTGGTGTCTTGCTTGGATATGAGCTTAAAATTGGATAATAATAATAATTAGGATAGAGATTATTAGAAATTCATAATCTATAAGGGTGAAATCATGGAGTTGGGTTACACGTTTTGGCAAGAGATGGCAAGTTTGGGTGGAAAAAATGATTGCTAAATTGAGCCCTTTTAAAATCCTCGATCGAGCCATTTGAGCACTTAAACAATGCAACTCAATGCTATTTAGGATCTCGATCTAGCCATGTCTTTGTGACAATCAAATGAAGGAGATTGGGTTTTGGATTTATTTTTTGGCTCAGGTAAGTTTTATTATATGGAATTGAATTTCAATATGTTATTTATTAATTTATATGTCATTTTACTGATTTACTTCATTATTTATTTTGTACTTGATCATTAGGTACAACACTAGCATGTTGCCTTCAAAAAGGAAGAAATTGCATTGCAATTGAAAAAGATCCAATACAGTGAAATTTCATTCATCAAAGAATTAATGCTCTTCAATTTCTTCCAAATGCAATGCAAGAAATTGGGTTGAAGAAAGGGGACTTTAGTGAATCACGTGTGACAAAAAAGGCAAAGGAACCCCAACCACGATTACATGGAATGTTTGGAAAGACATACATTGGGAGATTCACAGCCATCAAAGATCCATTAGAAGAGGAAAATGAGCAAAAGGAAGTAGAAAATATTGTGGAGGAAGACAATGATGAAACCCTTGAGGATGAAGAGTTTGGATTATGTGACATTGTTGATTAAATTTAAGTTATTCTTGGAAATCAAGCTTTGCAATATTTTGACTTTGACATTTTATGAGAAGAATAAACACTCAATTAAAGTTGTTATGCATTCAATATTTGTAAGATCTGATTTTCGCATTAATTTTAAAGTTAATCATTATTTTTTGAAAGAAAAGTTATTATTATTATTTTTTTGACATGAAATTCATAAAAAAACTATTATTTAACCATTTTTAGTTAAAAATTTCGTATAAAAATTGTGATTTTGACATGTCAATTCTAGCAAAAAATTATCAAAAGTGTAGCTTTTTTAGTTATATTTATGTTAAAAATGGTTATTTTTATGTCCATTGTTAAAAAATATTGTTTTTTAGAAACAATTATTTCTTGTGGATTGAAAAATTAATTAAAGATGTACAAATATGTAGAATATCAAAAATTCAAAATATCGACCTTTTAATTTAAAAATGCAAAACAATAAAAACCTCACTACAAAAGAATTACAATTAAAATAAAAAACAAGAAAATATGAAGAAAACAACCACTTCAAAAATTATTAAATTTACAAAATAATTATTTACATTTCATACATTAGAAAATTTAAAGTCAAAAAATAGGTAATTTGAAAAAAGGGTCTAATGCAGAATACCCACTTTTTCAAATCAACATGAAAATCACTACCATTTTAAAACGTAATGTACATAAAAAAAAAAATTAAAGTGCCAAAAACTATGTTCTAACAAAAACATGTGTGTTCTGCATCACCCCTTTCCAAAATCAGGTCACTTTTTTGCTATCTCTACGAAACGAGTAAGAGAATCAGTTCCCATTTCAATGTTTACATTGTTAATTGTAATATGATGACCAAATCCCTGCATTGTGTAATCGCCCAGGTGTGGGATCTACCAACCTATGATGGACTAATAGTGGCGGATGAATTCTTGCACCAGTATGCGAGTGCAGTACCAGAAAACGAAAGGTTTGATGCATTAAAATGGGTGTTGCGTGTGACTTCGACATCGTGATGGGGAACACATGAAAGGAATTTTGAAAGCTAGAAGGACTGCAAAAGGATGATGCAGCTAAGATTTTGAAAGATGGAACTATGAATAACTAAGAAATACAATGGATGCAATGACTCGGGTAGGCATCTCGCAAAATGGACAAAATCCTATAAAGAGGAGCCCCAACCTGAATGGGTACATTTGTTTTATCATACCCTAGATGTCATCCCCACAAACTGGTATACTTAGACAAAGCTTTGACATGGTACGAGTGAATGGGGTATCTTGTGTGAAGGGTTTTATTAACATTCCTATTTGAGGACCAATGGATGGATACCGTTGACGATGCACTACAATTTGTAAAAGCCGCTATCCTCAAATTACCACAACAACCAGAGGAAATTGTTCAACTGGAATGGACACATCAGTTAAGCCATGCCCTACAATGTCACAACCTAGAAGCGGAGGATGATGATGATGAACCCGGAAACATCAACATTCTGGAAATAGAAGCAAGCTGTGATGTTCAAGGACTGTTGATCGAGGATCCTGACATCATAGCGCCACTAAAAATGAAGCAGGTGACCATTGGTACAAATGAGGAGGCGAAGTACGCGACTCTAGGGGACAATTGGGATGATGCCACATTGGATAAAGTCCTCGAGTTACTGCACAACTATGAGGACTTATTCCCGACCAAGCTAACAGAATTAAATGGGATTCTCATGACTTGGGGGTGATGAAGATAACTCTGAAGCCAAACGTGAAGCTAATCAAGCAGTGTCCCTACCATTTTGAACTGGAAATATAAGGAAAAGGTTTGTGAAGAATTGGACAAGATGCTTGCGGCAGGAATTATTGAAACTATCAAAGAATCTGACTGGGTGAGTCCTATGATAGTACAAGAGATGAAACAGAAGGGCAAAATTTGAATCCACATGGATCTTTAAAAATTGAATGATGCCTTCATTCATGACCTGTTCCAAACCCCATTTACAAATGAAGACCTAAAGAATGTTGGTGGATAGGAAGCATACTCATTCATGGACGGGTTCTTAGGATACTACCAGATCAAGATCGCACCAAAATATAGGAGCAAGACCACCTTCCCAACTGAATGGGGATGCTTTCAGTACATTGTGATGCGCTTAGGGTTGAAGAACACACCAGTGATATTTTCACGCATACTAGTGGCTGCGTTTAAGGAATTCATTCATCAGTTCTTGGAGGTTTATTTTGATGATTGGACTGTATTTGGGCTAGTCAAGAAACATGTGTCAAGCTTACGATTGATGTTGGATACATGTTGATGACACTAGATTGAACTAAATCATAAGAAGTGTACCTTCCTCGTTCCCTTCATAGATTTGCTCAGTCATGTGGTCTGCAAATAGGGCCTGATGGTGGACCCTACGAAAATTGTTGCCATACTCAATCTGCAAGCACCGTGTAGTGTCAAACCACTCATACCACGTTGGGACACACTAGGTACTACTGGAAGTTTATTAAGGGCTACACACAAATGATGGCACCAATGGAACATTGTTAAAGAAGGATGCTACATATTGTTGGAATGAGGATTTTGAGAAGAGTTTGGAGATTCTAAAGGAAAAAATGGCCTGCACCCCCATTTTGGTTTTATCGAAATGCGACATTGAATTTCATGTACATGTGGATGCATCGTGTATCGCAGTAGGTGTCATACTCATGTAGGAAGGAGTGAAAGGAATTGATCACCTGATTGCATTCGCAAGTTAGCAATTGTCTAAAGCAGGAAAGAACTACTCCACCACTAAGTGCGAGGGATTGGCAATGGTATATGGGCTCCAGAAATATTGCCACTACTTACTCGGTAGGCATTTTAAAATGTATACTGATCACTCTGCATTAAAATACATGGTGAACAAGCCTGTGTTGGGGGGGTGCATCTATAGATGGTTGTTACTGTTCCAAGAGTATGACTTCGAGGTCGTCGTAAAGCCAGGATGCCTAAACACAGGCCCAGATCACCTGTCCTAAATTGAGAACAGTGAGGAGCCAACAAGTTTAGGGGAAGGACTACCTGATGCATAGCTCTATGCAGTACGCGTCTGGGATGGTCACTTTGAAGATATAATCCACTTCTTAACCACAGGGACCATGCCACAGGGGTATTCAGTTCAACAGAAGAATGAATTAGTGATATGCGTGGTAGATTTCACTGTTATCGTGGGGCACCTCTACAAAATGGGAAATGATGAAGTATTAAAAAGATATGTACCTAAATTTGAACGGGGACAGATCCTCGCAAAAGCACATGGAGGGGTTTCGGGAAGACATTATGCAAGATGGGTGACAATTTAGAAGATTCTTCATGCAGTACTGTAGTGGCCAACTCTACATCAAGATTCGAAAGCATATTGTCAAGCCTGTGACATATGTCAATGGACTAGGAAACCATTGCAAAGGGACGAAATGCCACTCAATCCACAAGTGACACTGCAACCATTCGAAAAATGGGCGATCGAATTTATGTGACCCATCACCCCTCGTGGAAAGACGGGTGCGCCCTATATCATCACCATGACAGAATACTTGACTTTATGTGTAGAAGCACACCTGGTTAAGGACTGAATGGCCACTATGGCTATGAAATTCTTATTTGAGAATGTGTTGACATGGTTTGGATGCCTGAAAATTCTAATGAGTGACTGCGGAATGCATTTTCTAAATGAAACTATTGGCACACTTACTGAGGAATTCCAAGTATATCATAAACAAAGCATGTTGTATCATCCACAAATGAATGGGACAGTGGAAGCTTTGAACAAGATTTTAGAGACTGTGTTGACCAAGATCTGCAACATGGAGCGCAATGATTGGGATTTGCACATACCTATTATGCTACGGGTATATCGAACCACTTGCAATAAATTGATAGGTTAGACACCTTTCTGATTAGTCTATGGCAAGAAAGCCATCATGCCAATGGAATACATTGTACTTAGTTTGTGAATAGCAGCAATAATAGGCATGGTAGACTGTGGAGAATTGGAAGAAAGGCCCGTGCAAATGGAAGAACTAGAGGAGGAACGGTTTCTGGTGGGATTCCATCAGAAAGTACAAAAGCAGCACGAAAAGGCCTGGCATGATCGCCATCTCAAGTTGTGCATAATCAAAGAAAATAATTTAGTATTACTATATGATAGGAAGTTTGATAAATTCCCTTGAAAACTCCGGATGCATTGGTTAGGACCCTATGTCATTAAGGAAGTAAGAGATGGAGGCGCGTTCTAGCTCAGTAAGCCTAATGTAGAGCCTGAAGCTCTACACGGGCAAGTTGACTGCCTGACTAGTTGACCAAAGTATAGTCTCACCACTCCGGACAGTTGAAAGAGAGTGCAAGATGATAAAGTAGTCTGTAAGGGAGTTGCGCGACAACAGGGGTGCACGTAGAATCGACACATGACAAGGGTCACGGTTGCACAGGAGGGGTTATGCTACTGTGTGGACAAGCAAGGAAGTGGTCGTTGTTGTCACTATTTATGACAAGATGTCTGATCTATGGTGAAAAGGAGAGGGCGACGGGCAATCAAGTTATGAAGTACGAATGATCTACGGTCAATATAGAATTAATGGACCGAAAAAGGAGGGAATGAATATATTTGAATTTCCATAGGCCTATAAATCATAGTGGGGCACCTACCTCACAAATTGTAGTATCTAAATACTAAAGCTATTGTGCAGTCCACTAGATATGGAACCGGTGAACCTCGATGGTGGGGCAGTAACCTCGGTGTTTTCAAAAGAGATGCAGTTACTTTTGAACAGTGCAATGTCAAAAGCTGGGGGTGCCATGCTATGTTCAATGCTGACAGTGGGAGATGTACCAGAAATTCTCAGACAAGTAGCAGGACCAGTCTGAATGTGGCTCCATAGACAAAGGGCTGGCAAGCAATCTGTGAAAGCTACGAGAAAGATGGTGGATTTTGAGGCAAATGACGGAATTCTACATGCAAATTCATCTTTAACAAGCCTTGAAGTTTGGGATCTCGCCAACAAAAAAATTTTTCTTGCAAAATTGTAACACAATGTGCAGCAGATAATGAGTATACAGTACTAGAAAGTGCAAACTTGTTGTACCTTGACGAATATTTTATGGCTTTGGTGTCTCAGCTAGATCTAAAATCCTAGGAGGATCTGCTTTGTGTTAACCGAGTAGAGCAGAATGAGGATCATTGGTTCAGCAAACTAGTAGGGGCAATGGAGTAGAAGCTTGAAGAAGTGTGCAAGAAGAAAGGATGGAATGACGAGGTGCAGTGTGTCACTCATGGGGATGGTTAACCATGAAGCCTTGGAAACACATCTAGCTGCACTGATAAGTGAGTCGGGATGAGTCACGATGATTATGTTCGGGGCCTGTTGGGTAGTGAACCCCCCGCGTAATGTTTTAGGGCTCAAAGCCGTAGTTTTGGGTAAAAGTATGGTAAAGGATCTACAAAGTGCCTAAAACATGAATTGTAATGGGGTAGAGTCCAAGGGTAGTCTACCCTAAAATGTTATAGGTGAGTCTAGAATGTGTTGGCTTGCCCATGGTCCGTGGACCATGGGAATGTATAAATAGAGCAAGGCTCTAGGTTTAGAAGATAATATTTGGATCACAATTGTAATGGAGATCTAAAGCGTATGGGTTTGTGAAGCAAGGGTGATCTGAGTCTGTAGAGGTTAGATTAGCCTCTGCAGTTGTGTGCGTAGAGGCCTGGTAGAGTCCACAACTATGTGCGCGGACCCCTGCAAATATGTACGTAGGGTTGGAAGTGGATTGTACTGAATAGAACATTAATAAAGACAAGTTTTTTTATGAATTATTGTGTATCTGACCGCAGATCCGAATGTTTATGCTTATGTTAAGATTTTATGAAGTATATTTAAGATTTATGATTGTGCGCACTGGGTTTAACTGTTAAATGTTCGATTAAAGACCTTAAAGAATAAATCAGATCTATAATAACTGCAATAAGACTAAGGATCTAAGAAACACCCCTTCGCAGATCATCGCGAAGACCAAACTCTTGTGCGAAACAACATAAGTGCATAGATTGGGTTGTGAATCCTCTAGACTTCGTGAAGACATCCCTAGGGTGTGGAAAGATGGTTCCAACACCCTCCCATACTACCTCGGGTGAAGCTTCAGTCCACGCTCCACGGATTTTTGCCGAAGGGGTGGTAGTGCGAGATTTGTTTGGCTAAAACTCTTCCCAACCTGTGTCAGGACCTAATAAGCCAACGATATTTAAGTGCTCTTCCTTCTTTCTCTTATAATAGTTTCTGAAGTATTCTCTATTAGCCTCAATGTCTCTAATTCAAACATATTTTCTCTATAATTTATTTGATTCCCAATGATAATTCAATCCATGTATGTTTTTAAAATCGAACCCAAAAAACTCACTTTCAAAATTCAGCCGAAAAAAAATCACTTTCATAATTTAGCCCAAAAAACTCACATTCAAAAGTGAGCCAAAAAAACATACTTTCATAATTCAACCCAAAAAACTCACTGCAAAAATCCAACCCAAAAAGCTCACTTTAAAAATCCAGCCAAATTTTTTTTTTTTCCAAAAATTAGATTCAAAAAAGTTTGGTATTAAAAAGATGCACATGAATAATGTGAGTGTGAAAAGGACATTCCGATCAAGTTTATTTATAGTGATCAACTAAAATAGTTATATCAAAGGGTTACATTGTTCAATTTTGAGGATGACAGAAAATATGGATAGGTTTTTCGACCAAACTTCTTTATATTTTCAGCTGAAAAAACATTTCGTTAATTTTAACATTTTTTCAATGTAAAATAAATTCAGATGAAAATATATATTTTTTTGCCGAAATTTTTTTTTAAGAAAAAACCTGCAACTCTATAATAGCTCAGCTCTATTAACCTTTCTCCAAGTTTAGAATGTTTAAACTCCATCAAGTATGGTGAATTTACTTTCGTAACCAATACTAACATTTGCATAATTGAGTCTACTTTCAGTAGATATAGATTTTATGGAATTTCATAAATATTTTCTAATTTTAACTAATTTTCTAGTAAAATATGTGGAAAAGATTTCTTAAGGTCATTATGATTCAACAAAATCAAAATTTTGTATGTTCCAAAATACACTGTGAAAAAATATGGACAATTTATGGTGCATTATGTTGGTCTGTCTTCTTTAATCAGTAGTTTGTATATTTTTAGTTTCTAACTAATATGATAAGAAACATGGTACTATGTTAAACATCTTCAAAATTAGCATTTTTTCGTATTAGTTCAATTCAAAAAATTCTAGTAATTATGATGTGTATTTTATGGTTTCATAAATATAGCCATACCACAGTAGATTTTTTTTAGATTATTGCAACATACTCTTTTTTTCAAAAACACAAGGTTAACAAAGAATACACTGGGACCAAAAAATATGACTTTTTTTATGAATCCTTTAATTTGTAAAGAACGCCAAGTCAAACAATTTTTAAGTGACAAGTGAAATATGAATAAAAAAATTCTAACAAATGAGCAATAGAGAGCTAGTAAATTTTCTCACGAGTTTTCTTTTGAATGTAAAATGAAATTCTCGACAAAAAAAGTACTTTGGCTTGTTGAAGTTTGAAAAACTACTAAAAATGATAATTTTTTCACAAAAAATAGCTAAAAGTGTAGCCGAACTTCACATTTCATGCACATAAAACCGACGAAAGGAACAATTTTCAGTTGGGTTAGCATACTTACCAATGGCATCAAGACAAATGTCCAGATAGCAAAGAACCTAGGTAGAGGTGAACAATAATAATTCTACATGTCCTCATACCTTATGGGTGCAGATTGTGTATAATTTTATTTTTAAGGCTTAGGTTTCAAGTGGAATTTAGAAAAATAGGAACTATTGCACATTTATTACAAGAGTTTATGGAACTCAGGATACAAGCACTCATTCATGAATATATTAGATTATTCAATTTCTCCATATTACAATGAGCGGTTTGGTGATGATCTTGCATGTATGTCAAAGAGGTGTAAGAATTCCATTCATAATGGAGATTGGTTTCCAATAAGAGAGTCTACCTACATAAGAGTTTTAAGTGCTTACTAGCCTTCCCATCAGTATTACAAGAAGTTGTGCTTCGGTTAACTACAAGATTTACGAAGACATTGATCAAAGATAAGAAAGGACCCTGGCCTATCTTCCCAATTCATATTACACTGTATATAATAAATAATTTCAAATACGTTGAAGAGTAAGTTGGGAAATTGTTACACATTCATTTTCTGAATTTAATATTTCACACGTATGACCCAAGAGGTGTTACAAAAGAACACTGTAAAGAAATCAACTTCAAGTGGGCTTATGCTCATTTTCAATAATATGAGGAAGAAGTAGTCAAAAACTTCTAGAATGATACAAGAGTAAAGGATGTAATGGAACAAAATGAAAAGGAAGAAAAAAATAAGAAAATAACAACCAAGAAAGATTAAGTGATGAAGTGAAAGTTGTCATCCTGAAAAGGAAACAAGGAGAAGAGGTCAATAAAGAAAAGTGGAAAAAGAAAAAGGATTTTGAATAAGAATCCCAACAAAGGAAAGAAGGAAAGGAGGAGATCCAATGAGAAGAGGAGAAAAGAGAAAAAGAAACCTTAAAGAACAATAAAAGGTAATTATAAGAAGAGATGAAAAGCAAAGCATAAGAAGAATTGTGAAGAAAATAATAATAACAAGCAAAGGCCGAGGAGGAACAAATAAAGAGAGAAGAAGAAGAAAGGAGGAAGGAGAAAGAGGATGAAAAAATATAATAAGAGGATCTAGCAAAGAAAATTGAACAATATATGTTGAAATAATAATAGACAGTATCAATAAAGGATCAACAGTTGAAAATTTCAGAGATGCAGTTAGAAATGCCTCCTTTTGACATCTCGCCATCTACTCCAATTATTGGTGGACATTACCCAATACAAGAATCGGGCATCCCACAAGAAGAAGAAGAGGAGCTATTGGATATTACCAAGTTCACTTTCTATCAAGTTAAATGTAAAATCATGTAGGAAAGGAAGAAGTGCTATACCAAGAATCTAACTATACCCATATCAGTGGTCACGAAGAAAGAAATTGTCAGGAATACCAAAATTAACCTAGAGATGATATCCCCAAGAGTAACCGCCTTTGTGATTGTTACAAATTTGAAAATGAGCCTACTAATGAATAAAAATGTAGAATTGAAAGCAAAATATGTTGGCTCTAAACCAAGCATTGTACAAGTGCAGAGAGAGAACTAATCCTTTCTCACTTCCCACTCTGAGGGTAAAGGCTTATATGTATCCATCTTAGATGAATTACAAATACTATCAAAGGAAATGGACTTGGTTTATGATGAAATGATGACTCTACATTGATTCATGGAAGCATTTCCTCACATGTTGAAAGAATCAAATGAAATGAGATTGATGATCAAAGTAGCCAAAATAGTAGTTGAACATATACATGAATGGTATGATAAGTATATTCATGCACTTAAATGACTTCGAAGGAAAGGTTGGGCCACTGTAGAAAATTACAAAGTGGTTGTGCTCATCACGATGAAATCATATGACAAATTATCTAGAGATATGGACATAGTGATAGCATCATATAGTAACTTAATTACCCCACTAGTGTCTCCTTTCAAATTGCACAAGGTTCCTTCTATGGGAACATCAGGGGAAATAAGAACTAAACACAAACTTAAATAAAATATGGAAACAGTCTTAAAGCCCATCAAACAAGCCATTGCAAAGGATGACCTATAAGTTACATAGGAGACAATCACTTAGTATGTGGTTGAGAGTGTGAGGCTATACACTAAGATTGGGACTCTCTCAAACTATATACAAGGAAAGAAGCCCATGCTAGTGTCAGACTCAATTAAGTCCCTAAAGAGACATGGGGATGTGTTACAACACCGTATTGTAAATATTTAAGAAAAGTAGAAGTTATGGCCGGGATATTTGATTCAAGAATTACAACTTGATGATCTAGACCCTTCTATTATTAGATTAGTTGATTAACATCATTTATTTTCTTAATATTGATGTAAATATTGTTTTGTTGAGAATGAATTATATCATATAATAGGAAAAGTCATGTGTAATATGAAAATTCATTGACGGAAGGTGATAGATCACAGAAGGTAAGAGGTTACCGTATCTTCTATCAATATACCCTCATGGCTAAATGTAAGGGACTTTTAGTTTTGGACTAAATTGGTGCATATTATTTGAGAGCTAATAGGCCTTTATGAATGAAAATGCATATTTTTTACTTCCACTTATGGATATCATGTGATAATGTTAAAAGTATTTCAAATTTTGAAGCTATTCAAGCATAAGTGTGCAATTATTTCATGTGCCATCAATTATAGTAATATTTCTCCTATAGTGATCAGATGGTATGTGTTGTGCTTGTCTTATGTTTATGTTCGTAAAGTGCTTTATTGGTTTAAAAATATATGTTATGTATGGGATTGTGCACTTTTACATGCTTCCATCAGATTATTGATTATGAACTTGTTTATGCTCAATGAACTAATTCTTATCGAATAAATGGTCTTTATCTCAAGTTTTGATAACACTACTTCTCTTAGTATTCATGTCAATGGCACTTAGTTATATTATATGCATGGTGTTCAACATGTTTAAATTCCATAAGTCGTTCATTTTCATTTCTTGAAGGTTTTATTTTGTTCTCTAATGATTGTTCCTTATCTTTTTCAAAGTGGACCATAAGCAATATGATGTTTTCCAGGCTTGTGTACTAGACGAGACTCCTAAACCAAATAGTGTATAGTCTAGATGGAATTTTACACTAGGGATATCCCCTTTCTATTGGTGGTACATTCCAGTGTGTCAACATGTATGGATTCGTTTTTCTCGCAGGCAATAGGTTGGCTACCTAATTGGAGTATCTCACTCGCATAATGATTTTTTCGTCCAACAATTATATAGTTTCCTTCTAAATCGTGTGCAAAAGGATAATATTGAACCTCAGTTTTAGCACAAAAGGTTTATATCCCTCCTTCAAGGGGATTCTATGTTGTATAATATAAGTATCATATTTTCTCAAATATTCATAACACCATGCAAAAACATATTTAAATATCTTAAATAATTCAACATACCTCCTTCTGCATGTGGGCTCCAAATATTTAGAAAGATTTACCTTTTGATGATTTTCTTCATTTCCCGAGTTGTTTTCCTCCACATTATCTATCACTCGCTATAAAATCATCCTGGTGGACACATCATTGTGACCAGAAAATTAATCAAAGGGGACAGGTCCTTTCAGTATTAATTTTTTCTTCAATTGTATCATTTTGTGGGCCCTAATTTGCTTCAAAAAATTCAATCACTTCTCCCATTGTTGTTGTCTCCAGTGCTCCCTCCTCTTCTTTCATCCCTTGATTTTCTTAATCAATGTTCATGTTTGTGAATTCCTCTACAAGCCCCAAGAATTTACGCAACTACTCATCATCCTCAAACACTTGCTAGTGTTTGATATTATCTTGGATAGATGCTCTATATTGCATCTCTAATTCATGTTTCAATCTCAATCCTTTAGGTGGCTTGAAGGAACTAGGAGTTGTAGCTAGTGTGTCAAACTACGGGTTCTTGTCTCTATTGACAACTATGATGTTGATTTTTTCAAATAAATTATTGATTATGGTCCATACAACATTTTGATAGTACCACATATTGGGGTGCTTGATAGCTTATATATTCATTATCTACAATACCACCAAATCAGACACTCCATTTTTGTTGTTGTTTCCAATCCTAAAATCAATGCCTCATATTCTACAACATTGTTGGTGGCATCTAATTCTAGTTTCGAAGACAATGTTATACTATGGCCATGTGGAGGAAAAAAATCTAATCATGTCCTCATTCCTTCCTTGGAGTATGAACCATCAAACCATCAAAGAATAACTTCCAAACTGCATGTGATTCTCATATTGCCTTTTTATGAATTGGAATTTCATTTACTTCTGAAGTCATTTCTAGATCCATAAATATGCTATAATAGTGCATGGACTCCACTATGTGTACAATTTGATTCTTTCACTTCTTAGCATTTTTGATGTCATATTTTAATTTTGACTCTCTATAGAAACTCCTCCCTTGTCCCCCAAAGGCTGGTATGGTGGCATAAGATAATTCTGTTTGTAACATCCATCCTAGTTTTCCCTCCCAAGATCTAGATAATAAAATAACATAACTGGATCAGCTATTGATGACAACAATGTCCATAATGATACATTTTGTGGGGATTTGAGTGATGAATATTATGAGGTCTTTGATAACTCCTAGACACTTGAATCTACAGGAATTGAAAGAATAAACGTCACTATATAATTTAGTAATTTTGAGACCCAATTCTAACATGAATTTTTTTTGCATAAGGTTATGAAATGTGCATGAATGAGGAATGAAAATGTGTGATAGTTTATCATGTATGTTTAATGAGACGTAGACAGTAAAAATAATGTCTTCTCATTCTTCGATATGTTGGCCATAGATCACAATTGGGCGATATACTTGTAATTTTATAGTGTCAATGTGTGATGGTCGCTCAGTTTAGTCCATAAACTTTTTGATATGAAATTTCTAAATTGGGTTTCGAGATAACTAGGATAGCAGTATTCGGACTTTGATTTTCTCAATTCTTTTTCATGTTTGAAAATTGAGGTTGAGGCCTTTTCATTTTATTTGGATAATTCTAATTGTGGACTTCGCAACATGGGTTCTTATGAATTAGGAGTTGTATTTCTCAGGTTAGTTCATTTCGTCTATAATTGGGCTTCTTGTGGGTTCCTCATTTGATTGGAATGTTTGGGATTGGGAGGGTGATTTGGCTTGGGATCCATATGGAATGATGATGCTTTAGACTAAGCCACTCCTCTTGCTAGCTTTCTTGGTCTTGGACACAAGTCATATTTTATTTGTATCTCTACCATTATTACATCTATGATATGGTAATATTGCACAAAAAATACTCCATGTCCATCTTGGATATCTTAAGCCTCTAGCGATGATAAAAAAATAAAATTAATCGACTTCTACTAGATGAAAAGTGGATTTTTGTCATCAACCTAGTTGATGTTTTCATTTTTAATGTCATCTTTGTATGATTTGCCTTTTTGGAAATTCAATTTCCACCTTATTGGGAGTTTACTTGGTTTTTCTTCCATTCTCCTGTGCCTCTACAATATCTCAGATTCGAATGGTGTCGAAATAAAATTCACGTTCCTATGTTGTTGAGTGGGGTCTCTACTCAATCCTTCTGCCATTAAACAATCTATCTTGTTTCATGTATTCTTGTTGGGCCTTCTCATTTCTTCCTTTAGCTTATTGTTTTCCTTTGCCTTCGTCTTTTTATCCATCTCTCTCCTTCTATATACATTTTTGTATTTCTTCCTTCTCAATCCTCTTCAAATACCTGGATGCTATTAAATTTCCTTTAATAGAAACTACATCATATTGCATGGCTTCTATTGTGGTTTTTCTTCTATCTCTCAATAATATATCTCGTTGAATACCATGGGAGTAGGATTTATCTCGTTCAATATCTTCTTATGTACTTTGTTGAATGTCTTGGTAAACTCCTACATGTTCTAGGTGAATTTTCCTTTAATCGAAATAATTTCATAAGGTAATATTAGAAATCTTGATTTTCACCACATTGGGCATGAAATTCACTCTCCAAGTCATCCCAAGAAGTAATAGAACAAGGGGAAAGAGTGCATAAGCACTTACCTGCTTCTCCTTTTGATGTATTCACAAATAGTCTTTATAGAACATCTTCTTCATCAACCATGAAATTTTTAGTGAAATCCTAAAATGCAATTATATGTTCTTTTCTTTTATTCTTCTCTTCACCATTAAAATTAAGTGCCACTTTCACGTAATCTTCCAACATGTCATGTAAGATACTCAACAATGCCAATGGTGCATCTATTTTAGCCACCCATGATAATGGTTTTTTGAGAGGATTAGGATTAAGCACATTGACATTTTGAAATATTTGATTCCATACAATCATAGATACTAGGGTATTAATTGTGTTCATTCACTTAGGTGTAGAAAATGGTGTAATTTGTGGAGGGCTCTTGGGTTCTAGTATATGTTGAGGAAATGGTGGATAAATATGAGGAATTTGTTGTTTTTTAGGAGGAGTTATTCTATGGATAATAGGTGGTAAAGATGTTAATTTACCCACCCCTTATTACTTATTCCTTTTGTTATATCAATGTACAAGTAACACATAATTTTGTATTGGAGGAAGTAAATTTCGGTCCAGATTATTTCATATATGCCTTCTAACGGAAGCCAAAATGTGAATCTAAAATTTATTATGAACTATTTGTTCAATTGATAAAAACAGGTTAGTAATGAGTATGTAGCAATGGTTTAACTAGGTTTGTGAGTTATGGATGTGGTGTACATGGTGAGAATGACAATGATAATGGAATTGGAAAAAAAATACATTATGAACAATGGAGCTGCCAGGTTGAATTCAAAACCAATAAATTTAGATTTTGTACACCTAAAAAATATAAGACAATTCTCATTTCACCTAGGGAATATTTTCAAACCACCCTCTACAACGGAACCAAAATATGTTGGTGACCGAGAGTCACATTATATTGCCCTAAAATGTAGATCCTAGGAACATCTAAATCTAATTTTTAATTTTCTATTTTAAGGGTTTTGTTTCTGTTAGGAAATCATGTCGGAAAATGCCAATGTTTATAAATACATTTTTAGGTATGTTTTCCACATATTTTCAAGTCTAAGTATCCATACACTTTGGGTTTGACATAAAGGGTTATGAGGGGGTGATGAGAGAAATTGAGAGCATGGACAAAAAATATCAAAAAAGTAAGGTGGGAAATGAAGAATCCATTCCTAGATTATTAGCATCAAAGAAACAACTAAACAATTAAGAATTCTAATTTAGAATACTCAATAATTTTAATTGATGCCTTTTAAATTTCATTCTATGTAAGAATTTATCAAAGTAAACAAGGACATGTTAGGTGAGCTTGATAAAATTCATACAAATTAAAGAAAAAAATCTTACATATTATGTGATTGCTTCATTTTACACAATTGCAATTATATTCCATACAAGCATTAAGTGTACAAACATGATTTTCCACTAAAAAAATTGTAATCATATTAACGTAATCCAAAATTCAAATTACAAGAAGTTTTGTATAATTACATGTGAACAGAGGATCATTGACAACCTGAAATGTACTTTAGAATTCTTCCCTTACAATAGCTTCAACATATCCCAACACTTTTCCAACAAAATATTGTTAGAGTTTTAGCGCAATTTTGTTTTCCTCACTACACTAAAATTAGGCATATATATAGGCTCTCTAGACCCAACAACATCATCTAAAACAACTAGTTGTGTTCAGTAAACACTAGGAATTTTTTCAAACAACTACCACCTTCATAACTAAATTCTTCTAGACATTTCCAGTCGTAAAGTGGTAGAAGTTTCTAGTTGTAAGGTGGGTCTTGCCCTACCTTGGTTGTATGAACTTATTTTAGTGGTCTCTCTCTCCTTTTTGTGTGTGTTGGATAGAAGGAGGGAGCATTACCTTATTGATGAGAGCCACCTTGGCATAGCTAGTGTCTGTGGCTAAAATTTTGCTTTTTACTATAGTAACCTCGAAGTTGAGCCTCCCTCCATTTGGGATTCTTGTGGTACCATTCCTCCAAGTTGCTATTGTGTAGGTGCCCTCTGATGACTAGTGTATAGAATTAAATTAATCCTTTCCACTCTTTTTCAAGTGAGATGCAACACATTTGTGCATCCAAAATTGATTCTTATAGATTAGTGACTACATCGTAAGCCATCTAGATTTTTTCTATGAAAAACCCTTTTAAAATGAAAAAAAATCAAAATAATATGCATAAAGGTTGCAAACGTATCTTCCCTGTACATCACACGCTTCTTCCCCAAATACTTTTTGAACATTGTTGATTTCAAATGATATCTTGAAAAGCGAATATTTGGGATAAAAGTCTCAATTTCCATTGAAAAATGATTGGAATTTTTTTCTTTTTTTATAAAATCCAACGTTTTTGTTGAAGCTTTGTATCTTCTTTGAAATTTCTCCAACCTTCTTATAAACATGTGATTGAGGAAATATATTATTGCATTCATTTTTGTGTTAGCCCTTTTAATGGTATCTATATTCTCTTGATGTAGCTCCATGTGGTCCCAATTCTTCTCCACTCTCTTTATTATTCTATCCCATATTATTGATTTTGTAGCATTGAATGAGATTATACTTCGGTGTTTCATTTTCAAAAAATATAGCTCTAGTTCAATCTATTGGTAACCCTCTTGCAACCAATAAAATAATAGTCTTGTACATTCCAATTATTTTTCTTTATTATTTAATTCTTGCAGTTGACTAAAGAGTAGAGTCTGCAATTTGTTAGCATAATTTGACAAGACAATTTATTCAACTTGTCTTGCTAGAGTATCACTAGTTTGGTGGGACTAAATGTCTCCCCTAACTTTTCTTTCATCCCTTGAACCTGTGCCTCCAACAACACAATTTGGTCTATGTACTCTTTATTATAAGTTTTCATATCATATATATTTTCCTTTATCTCTTGGTTCTCACTTTTTACCTCTGTCAGCTAATTAGTTTGCATAGGATTTTCATATGGGATATTCACTTGCTTCTTCAAGGAAACTGTCTCCCTTTCCTTATCATCTAACACATTTTTTTATTGTTTGAATTCATGAGGTTGTGTAGCCAATTGAGTGATATTATCATCCATATTGCTTATCTTAGTATTTCTAGATCTGCACAGCATTCTCTCATACTATATTTGACCACTCGCCTTATTCTACAACTCTCCTAAATTTCTTATTGTGTAAATAGTCTGGTAGATATTCCTATGCATCATGTCTTTCGCTTGCATTTCCAGTGCCATGATATCAGCGATGGGACATGGTCGACTAGTAGGGACATCTAGTGGACTTCATAATCCTTCATGGACCTCATTGTATCTACTTTAGTAAATAAAAATTTCAATCTCAAAATCCCCTTTTCATGATTAAAAACACTTTTTAGTTGCATTCTAGGGAGTGGATGATTCTCAACTATTCGTATATATTTATCTCTCTCTTTGGATGACTTCATGTCCATTTCCGAAGAAAAAAAATTCATGATTGACATTTGTCCAAGATTGGAGACCTCACCCAACTTTGTTGCCTTAGATTCTGACATAGCAGAAGTCATGTCCTCAATAGTGAAAGTTGGCTTTTCCTACATTACCAATTAGCTACTCTACAATGCCAAATATTTGGATTCTTTATATCCATCATATTTTTCATACTCATCTCCCTCTCCCTCTTTTCCATTCACCCTCTTGAAGCTAGTCTCCTCTCCTTGGTTTATATCCATGGGCTCTAATGTGCTTCTTTTCTTTCCTGAGAGATGGGATATGATAGATTCCATAGGATGTACAATGGCATTAACCTCCTCCTATGACGATTTATTTGCACATTCTTATAATATGGGGTTAGATTCATGCTTATGTCCTTCATTTTCCTTTTCCTCTCTTCTTTCATATATGATATCTTGAGGGTAATATTTCCATGCACTTACTTGCCAAAAATTGAAGCTTTTTAGGATATTTTCCACTATATTTAGGAAATTTTTTGTATTTATCACAAATGGGCAAACCTCATAACATAGGATGAATCCCAAAACTAACTTTCTAATAGTAAAATTCAAGTTTTACCTAGTAAACGTTTAGCTTAAATAGTCCAGTGAAAAGATGAACGGATTAAAATTTTTTGGAAACTAGTATGGTCTTTCTTCAAATGCAAATATTCTTATCACTGTGTAATAATAAAAAAGGTACTAATGACCCACCTTAGTGTCATGAATGAATTGCAATATTTCTGTAAAGAACATAGGAGCTCTAGTTAGAGGTTCACATGTCAGCAATAATACACAATAAACATAAATGATAACACATGGCGGAAAGAGCCTTGGTTTTTTCTTTGGTTTCCTGACCATGGGAAACCACTAGAAAATAAAAAATAAGGTATTTTTTCATTTACCATTTCGTGCTTTAGGTTATTAAGGTAAGAATATTTTTGGTGAGTAAAAAGGTAGGCCATATAGGTTTGATATTGGACATACCTATCTTCGTCAAACTTTATCAATTGGGCATCGATTTCATCACATAAGAACTAGGGAAAATCATAGTTAATGTATGTATTGGTGATTGGATTATTTAAAGTAACTAGGAAACCTAAGACCAACTCGTCTACTTGGACATCACTTTCAAGACCAAGAAATTTAGCAATCATGGAAAAATATATTTAGGGGATAAAATCAAATACCATGATAAAATAGAGAGGAGACCTAGAAGGGGGGATTACTCCTTGAAATTTTTGTGGATCATCTACTGCTTGACATCTCGACAGAGGCCCTTCCATTGATATTATAGTACTTCTTTGTGAAAATTCGACATCCCTTGCTTATCTAAGAATGATAACATCTCTACAATAATTTATGGTGTGACCTTAATGACTTCCTTTTTTCCTTGAGTAGAGATGATGACTCCCTAATCCGATAGATATCTATTGGCACACCATGTTATCATGTCGAGGAAATGGTCTCCTTTGAGGACTACTTCCAAGACCATGTTTGCCTCAAATAGGCTATTTTGACCCCCTATTGAATCATAGGTATTGTCTACTAGTTGTATGGCCTTTGTCATGTGATAAGTGATTATGAAAAGATATTGAACACCAGCTTTCTAGTCATAGAAATCATGATCCTTAGCAATTTTTTCCATTTGAACATTAGAGGAACTTCATATTGGTGTTGTAGTCATTGAATATGATCGAATTTCCTAAGATTAATTTAGTTGCATTAGTGGAATGAGGGACATGGATAATGTTGTAGTGTTTTCTTCTCAAATATGTAAGAAACGAACCCACTTAAGATTGTGGATGACAAACAATCTCAACAATATAAATGGCTACTAAATATTGTAGATCTGCAACAACTGATAGAAACAAAACTTGCCAAAGTCTGGATCTATGACACGATCATAGTTAAACAACAAAAAAAAGAGTAATAACTCCCATCATTGAATGGAAACAAGATATCTAAAGAATAATTTTTATTCTAAAACCTATGAAGGGAACAGATAGGTGTTACCAGTCACCTTCTATGGGATGGTTTCTTGGTTATCCTCAAATGTCTTCAGCTTGTGTAGAGTATCTCATCTATAATGTGTAAACCCAGCAACAATATGGTGTAAGACAACGAAAATAACCAAAGTTACAATAGTGACTACAACAGTGAAAATTATCAAAAGTGAATAACGAATGGAAAACCCTTCTATTTCTAACAAAATATTGAGTTATCCTCGAATAAAGAGAAACAATAAAATATTATTGACCCCATTCTTGGAATAACCACCTTGAATATTTTATTATATTTCTTTAGGATGGAAAAAGTATTTAAAGTTTTATTTAGAAATAATAACTAAATAAATGATTTACTTATCATCTCAAGGAATTAGTTAAGGAATAATAAACAAATAAGTATTTATTTAATTATTCCTAAGGGATTTAGTCAAATTTGAAAACGAATAATAATTAGTTAGTGATTAATTAATTATTCTTAGAGAAAAATATGATAATTAATGATTTAGTTGTTTATTTTCATGATTGGGCAAAATATGCCAAGGAATAATAATTAAACAATGTTTTAATTAATTATTCCTAAAAGAAAATCAAATAAATAGTGATTTACTTAATTATTCTTCATGGGTTTAACTATAAATTACTTAACAAATGTTGTTTATTAAGTAATTTCTCACAATGAAAGCAAGTTTACTATGGTAAAATTGTCTTTTCATGGTTTACTTCGATCCATACAATAAATTATGCTAGATGATCAATTTTCTGGTCATAACAGATTGCTCCCCAACATACGAGTGTTTAGAGCAAAACATATGAAAAAAATACATTTTAAAGACACAAACACTAGACAACATAGGGGAGTCAAAGAGAGAGAGAGAGAGAGAGAGAGAGAGAGAGAGAGAGAGAGAGACCAATGAAGAAAAAATTGAAAGAGGATAGGGATAGAGGGGGCGAGACTAATGTAAGTATCCTTTTATGTTGTGGTATTGGACCTCGATGAGGAGGGCGAGGCATACCCATATCCGCCAATATAACTTAGTATAAAAATAATGGTTCACCCATAAATACAAAACATCAATGAAGTTCATGTTGAATGGTACATGACATGGTGGCATAACAAAGCTAGAAAATAATACAATTTGTCCCATATACATAATGCACCTTGAAAAAACATGAGCCAAGGCTGAATAAAATAATATCTAGGTACATGACCTACAAAGTCCCTTCCCTCAAAAAATGGGTGGGAGGGATGGTAGAACAACTGGAGAAGCCCTGTTGAACAAGGAAGGGCTCTGCAAAACAGAATGGATCATCTGGAGGAGACATACATCTTATGAACATTGTGATAGGTAGGAACCAAACCCATCAACTCTGTGGAACTTCATCTAAGGGTGTAGCATAGTAGGTACGAGTCCGGGCATGTGGGAGGGCTACATGAAGGGTTACCACCTTGTGAGGTTTGAAACATCTAACGCACACTTGGGAATCACTAGAACAATCTACTGCATCATTGGACCATGACTAAGTCAAAGGGAAATAATGAGACCCTCTACTCAATCCATGGTGCCGGACAACAATGGAAGCTAGAACTGAGATACATCACCCTCTAGGGCATTTTTTTGGAATAAATGAGCTAATGTTGATAGAATAGGGCCCACGATAGATGAGGCAATGAGGATCCTCAACTAAAGCATGAGGAAAAATAGTAATGAGACTGATGGATTGAGATTAGTGATAATGGGGAAAATGTGGGATTGAGCGACAAATAGACGACTACCCCTCTTAGAGCATAAAGTGCATGGTTGACCTAGAAGCAACTTAATCAACTCCGAAGGGGATGGGGACAATATGACTGGAGGCCAAAATGAGAACCATAGGATGAATGATATGTGAATATGGATGGAATATTGTGACATGATAGAATGGGATGTGAAACAAACTGCATGAATGCAAGGGTGACTCATTGTGGATGCTCTAAACAATGGTGACTCGATGACACTGCCACATAGACTAGGCCTGGTGGCGACCATTGGAACATGAGTGAATGATGGTTAGTCATGATGGAAGTACACATATGGTATGAAAAGTATTAAGAGGAGGCAGATCTCAAAGTACAAGTGTTGCCTTATGACAAAATTTGATATTGAGAGGCAATGAAGTGACCTTTCTTAAAAAAAAGGCTTTGTAGTGAAGTGTCGAATCATCGAAAATTGAGAAATACCCATTATAGTACTAGATAAGAGTTGCCCAATGGCACTAATAGATCATCAATGGGAGCTATGGTCTGGTTGCAATGTGCGAAAGAAAAACTATCGATTTTCTTATAAAAGGGTGTTTTCCCTCCAATTTGAGAGGAGGAGAAGGCCCTAAATCTTATGGAGGTCATAGCAAAAAAATAGATCATTGGAATCAGGATCTATGACTTTAAAGCAAGTGACCTTACGTGTATAAATATTTAGGGAAGAATATTGTTATTGGTGAAGAATTAAGGGAAGTGGAAAATGAGAATGAACTACTAGAGGAGGTTTAGAATCATCCTCACCCACTAAGTCAAACATGGGGACTCTGTGGACATAGAGTAGAATATTTGAAGAGATGGTATCAAATATCTATGATATACGATGGCCATATCACTCACTAGGGAGGCTGGTAGGACAAACATTCCAAGGAATTGGAGGATAATCAACCATACCTAGATCTAGTGGGATCTAGGCCGATACTTAATTCGGAAGATGGCTAGGCAAAAACGATCATGCCCCCAAGCATGGGATAATGCCCGCAAACATATGTGATGGAGGGAACTGATCTAGTATGCAAAGGTGGGAATGATGCCCCATGGAAGGAGGAGTTTGTGGAGCACCATTGTGTGTCGAGTGCTCAAAAAATGGATTCAACCATCTCAACTCAAGTTGGCACGAGGTCCTCCAAAGGATGAGAAGGATATGTAGGGGCCTATGTGACCCCTAGTATGTTATAGGTATACTGGATGTATTTAGAGTGGTGGACTCCAAATATGGGAGGAAGTACACATGATGGTGCATATCATTCCAATGATAATCATGGGTAGTCATGCCTTCCATGATGACCTCATTGTAATGGAAGATGGGGGGATAAGAGGAATATTAACTACATAAGGTGGCAGCAATGCCTGCTACATCATCCTAAGAAATAAGGTTAAAATATGCATCATCTGGAATTGTAGATGACGAGCTAGTAGATGGAGGATGTACAGATGTTGAGACCTTGGATTCTGTTAAAAGAGGTTTGATATAAGTGCGTGCACAAATATTCAAAAGGTTTTCCTACAAGCAACTCAAGGATGATGATAGGTAAAGCATGTCACTTGTGGTGTCCATCATCTCGACATTAGGGGGAGGGATCACAATAGTGCAGCCAAAGTCTCCCTATTCTAGTTGACTAGTGTTACCAAAATCCATAGTTAGAGGAGTCGATGATCCACTAAAAGTGGCCTCGTATTCATGAGTCTTGCCCGGGGAATCTTGAAATTCATCAAGATGACATAATCAATGGGAATACTGACCCTAATGACGACATAGGACACACGGGTGATTTGTGTGCAATGTTTTGAGTTTCTTAGGTGTGATCGGTAACTTAACATGGACTTCCATGATATTTTCCTCAGGGAATGCTTCATGAACTAAAGGTTTAAGTTGAGGAAGATCGAGACAATTATTGGTTTCATGCGCAAAAACTTTACAGGAAGCACAAGGAGGTGACAACTTCGGGGCATTCGGGACTTGAGGAGCTTGGGAAGCCTTGTATTTCGATTCTTTCCTTTTAGCTTTGCCCCCCTAGCCAAATGCCTTAGCAATAGCAGATGGTTCCTCTTAAGGTTGTGATGGAACTGAAGCAGTGCCATGGGTCATTGGGACCAGTTTACTGGGGTAAAAGCATGATAAGGTCTTGGCTCACCCAGTGGAATGTTGATAGGGTGTTCAATGTACCATACTTAGATCCCTAGTGTCATGTTAAGAAGGATCAGTGAAGCCATGACAGGGATAGAAAAACTCACTGATAGGGGAATAAGAAAGGTGTCTAGCCTACAGGGTAATGTCTTGGTGTAATAACTCTGAGATGGTTGACAACTGGAGGAACAGTTTCTAGTGGAAACATGGGAGAGGCATCCGAAAATGGAGGAGGTCTTGGTGTGGTGGATCTAAATGGCTCAACTAGAAGAGAAATAATAGGTTTATGAGAAGCTAGAGGTTGATCACGCATACTAGACCTCTTAAGGGCATCCAGTGATGCTTGTAACATGGAAATACTCATCGAGTTAGGCTATGAAATGGGATGGGGAGGAGAAGGTAAAGTACCCAATAATGAGGAATCTTTGTAGACTGCGGGTGAAACACTAGTGGGAGGAGTTATAGAATTTGTTTGGACATTGACAAGATAATGGACTCAGGGTAGGTCTGGGATGTTGGCTCTTAGTAAGTCAATTGATCGATGGTAATGAACTCCCCTTCATTAGGGAAGCGCATATTGTGAAGCACTAGAGTTGCGATAGCTGAGATGGCATATCTGTAACTATGACCTAAGAGAATATTGTAATCCAAAGGGACATCAATGACTTCAATGTCGACATGGATAGTCTTGCCTGCAAGGGTCACTAGAGAGTTGTGGCACATGCCAAGGGGTTGGGAGGAGTGTCCATTCCAAGCATGCAAGATGGTGGTGGAGGGGGACAACTCAGGTGAATTAAGTATTTTCCAAACAATAGCAAACATCACACAAGTGGATGCACCTTCCTCAATAATGCATCAAGAGATGATGGCATTATGGATTCTAACTAGTATTTGGAAAGCAACAGATGAAGGTAATAGGGGGTGCTCTGATGTGTCAATCACAAAGACAATCAGATGATCATCGAAGGGACCTACTGCACCCAAGGCAGTTAGTAGATATCTATTTTCTTATGGGCACATCTAGATGAATTCAAGCATTGACATGGCAGAAGGTGATTGTGCCAAGTCATCTACTATACTTTATGTGTGGGCAGCTCTAGTAGAAGTTGCATTATGGTGTAATGGTCCCTTTGGGATCTTAGGAATGGCCTCAACTTTAGGTTGAGGGATCTGTAAAGGACCATTTGGTTTCATAATAGACTCAGTAGATACTTTGGTTTTGGACTCGGTAACAGACAAAGTAAAGGACTTGTCATATTGATGCAACTGATTTTCCAGGTTGATATTGGATGGGTTAACCTCATTAGAGTTCATCCTAAGGATATGGTAGTCACCAAGACCAGAAGCTTGTGTGGAGTGGACCAGTTGACTTGGTTGAGGTTGAGTAGCAACAAATCCCTGCTGAGGGAAACTATTTGTGAGCATTGCCATTTTATATGGCACCAGATTCTGAGGTGACTGATGACCTCTAGAAGTTGCTTAAGATTCGCACATTTGCCACATTTGTGGTAAGAGAGGACACTCATGTGTATAATGGCCATGTACACAACAACATATGCAAGGATTTTTCATACAAATAACCTTTTTCTTCTTGGGTTGCTCACCATGTTGTTGGTTACTGGTGTTAGGTTGTTTCCCTTGGGGTTCACTATTCGCGTTACCTTGGTTACCCTGGCTACCCTTGTTACCCTTCCCCTTATTCTTTCTATTCAAATTTTAGGGATTGGTCACACTCTGCTGCCCAAACAATTGACCTTGAGGCGGTGGTGGCTGCTCAGGCTGAGAATGCATGGAAGCCCATGACACTAATTCTTGAGGGGCCGGAGTGCTAGGCTATGCATAAGTAGGAGCAACAGTTTAGTAGATGGGTTGTGGCCCTAGAAACATGTTTCTAGTAAGAGGGGCATAAGTGTTGGAGGAACTGGTGACCCCTGCTGGTAGTCACAACTTTTCTGAGTATATTGTTAAGAGTGTGAAAGAGATCCATTGTTACCATTAGCGGCGTGAGATGCCCCTGGTGCATTGACACTTTTAGGACGAGGGATGTCTAGAGCGATGGTATAGAGATAACCGGATCATGCATAAATTAGATCATATCTCAGAGCGGTTTGGAGAGCTTCTTCCTTGGTCCGAGGAAAATGGGACGTGACATCTTTTCCAATAGGAGATAAAAGGCTCCTAAGGAATTAATCTAGATAGACACTTCTTCAAAAATTAGGGCACAAAATGTGCTCCACCTTCAATGCCACTCTTGAACATGGTCGAAAGGTGACTGGCAGAGGACTGACAGAATGTGGTGAATAGCTTCGTAACAATGTCATACCAGAGAGGTAACTCGAAATATGAGAGTTGGTTTAGCAAGCATCGTGAAAATGGAATGATATGTGGAGGGATGGTCTACATACCATTTTGTAGTGTATCTAGTGAGTGTGCATTGGAATAGGCGAAGAAAAATGCAGTCATCAGCTATGGAGTTGGATGAACACCACATTTGGAAGGATCGAACATCGTTGGTAGGATCCTCTCCAACATTACCCTCAAAATTTTGGATGTATGAGGGAAGCTTAGTCAGCATAGAAGGCTAACCAACATCATGGTGTATGGGGTCATCTATAAACTGGTTAAAATCTTGTAAACTTAACCCAACAATAAAGGGGAACATGGGGGCTATTGGAACAGTTTCTGAAACCATTCCACTCGATGTGAACACCGATATAGAACCAGAGCCAACACTAGGTTCGGTTCCTGCACCAGCTATGGGTCCAGACATGGTGATAATATGCGGTGAGGGAGGCTCAAATTCAGATGAGGAATCAGATGGACCAGGAGAAGAGTCAGCATGGGGACTCGGAGGGCTATGAACTTGAACTCGATAGGGAGGGGTAATATTCTAACTAGAAACTGGGGTGAAGGCGTAATAGTCTCCGAGGAAAACTCCTTGATGGTGCAATGGTCATAAGACATAGTTGACATGGAAATGGCAAAGGGAGATAAGTAATATGCCATTGATGAGGGGAGATAAATTGATTATGTCTAGTCTTAGATTGTTGGTGTAAAACAACTGCCCTTCGCTTAAGGTGTGCAAGTGTGTGAAAGTGTATTTACTGATTAAGCCTAGATCATGTCTGTAGAAAAGAAAAAAACTTGCTGAAATAAACTAAAATTAACAATAGAAAATGAGCAGCAAAAAAAATTAACTAAAACCCACCAAAACTGGGTTTGCAAACATTGTTCTTGTTGGTACCTAAATAGATAGAAAATACACTAAAACAGTCAAGAGATCTAAGTGTCGGTGTTACTGGGGTAAAGTGACACTAAGCTACTAGAAAGTGGTGCAACAACATCAAAAAACCAGACAGAAAGATCACTGCAAACAGATAGGGAGATGGGTGTAACACCTGGGGAAAATGATGGGATTCTAAGGCCAATGACCAAACAAATATAAATGTGAAACTATGAATGGTGACAACCTATCTTAATAGATCTGAAACAAGAGGGTACCAATATGGAAACTGTGGTTAAAAGCGTTGTAGAAACCCAGACTACTCAGTGAGTTAAAATCCTCTTGGAAAGGTGGAAGCGTACTAGAAGCCCTAGGGGATGCTAAATTCGACTTTGTCAAGTAAACAAAAGTGGATAAATGCCTAAGCGGGATAAGGCAAAGGTCAAACAACCCAACAGACAGGTCTCCGCAAAACATAGAAACAGATATGAGAAATACCCTAAAACCTAGAAATCGCAGTTATTGACCTGTTTTCTAGTAGGGATCACACTTTATGGGCTGATAAGTGAACTCTGGCCTCCAAGTCACACTTTTTGGACCAAAAAGTGTGATTTCTTCTTCATGGATCTCAGTCGGTAAATCTTGAAAAAAAGTGTCACCTTTGTCGCGACTGGTTCTTGTGACTAACAGAAAAGACCAAAAATCTTGTGGAAGTCAGAAATTTAATAGATCTAGGGTTATAAAACTAGGAAACATTAGGGAAATTAAAAAATAAGAAACCTTAAGCTAAAAATTAAAGGTCACCCATGTTTCTAAATCTAAAGTATAAACACAATGGAGTTGCCAATTTTGTTGTAGTGTTTTTTTCCCAAAGATGTGCGAAAAGAACCCACTTAAGATTGTGGATGACAAACAATCTGAACAATATAACTGGCTACTAAACATTGTATATCTACAACAACTGATATAAACAAAACCTGCCAATGTCCGGCTCTATGCCACAATCATAGTTAAAAGAAAAAAAAGAGTAATAACTCAAATCATCCAATTTAAATGAGATATGTAAAGAATATTTTTTTATTATAACTCTTGTGAAGGGAACAAATAGATGTTATCAGTCCCCCCTCTATGGGATGGGTTATTGGATATCCTCAAATGTCCTTAGCTTGTGTAGAGTCTCTCTCCTCTATAATACGTAAACCGAGAAAAATATGGTGTGCGACAATGAAAATATGCATAGTTACAAAAATGAGTGCAACAATGAAAATAATCAAATGTGAATAATGAATGAAAAGCAATTCTATTTATAACAAAATATTGAGTTGTCCTCGAATACTGAGCAATAATAAAATATTATTGATCATATTCATGGAATAACCACCTAGAATATTTTATTGTACTTGTTTGGGAGGGAAAATATATTTAAACTTTTATTTAGAAATAATAAATAAATAAATGATTTATTTATCATCTCAAGGAATTAGTTAAGGAATAATAAATGAGTAAGGATTCTTTTAATTATTCATAAGGGATTTAGTCAAATTTGACAAATAATAATAATTAATTATTCTTAGAGAAAAATAAGATAATTAATGATTTATGTGTTTACTTTTCATGATTGGGTCAAATATGAGAAGGAATAATAATTAAGCAATGGTTTAATTAATTATTCCTAGAATAAAATCAAATATATAGTGATTTATTTAATTATTCTTCATGGTTTTAAATATATCTTACTTAACAAAGGTGGTTTATTAAATAATTTCTCACAGTGAAAGCAATTTTACTATGCTAAAAATTGCTTTACATCGTGTACTTCAATCCATCTAGTAAATTAGAGTAGATGATCAACTTTTTGGTGATAAAAGACAGATGTAGATTTTATAAGTCGGAGTAATGATCCAACATGAAACTGTGATGTGGCTCAATTGGATTGGCTATATTGTCGAGGGAATTTAATTCAAACTTGGTGAGGTTCAACTTTCTTAGCATGCAGAAGCATCAAGTTGAGGCACCTTATGGACAATTCTTCTTGAATGGGCAAATTTGGGGCCTTCTTAGGATGTCTAATGGTTCAATCTCATGGAATTTGAGGTTAATAAGTAGAAAGTAGACCTTTTTCTAGTGGATGAGTGATTTTTGCATGGACACGCTAGGTTTACTCCTTGAGGTTGAATTCATTCAAAGTTTTGCTCGCATAAGTGTTTGTCAAGTTGAATTCACGAAGTTCAAATGGACTTTCAGTTCAGGACAATAAATTGAAGCTTGTATGGGTTAGAAATGAGGATTTGGAGTTTATAGGAATGAAAATATTGTGACTTAGAGGCCAAGTGGACAAAATGACTGTGAAAATGGGCCCAGTTCCCTTTTATAAACATTTTTGATTGACACATGTTGGCATTTCATTGGAATATTTTTTGGGTTTGGTTCATATTTATATCTTGATGATGATAGCATGACGGTCATAACCCTACATGTTTTCCCAGGGTGGCACCATGTGGAAGAGAGTGTTTGGGTGAGAAGGCATGACTAAGAAGTGAAGTGGCATAGGCGAGGAATGACTAGTTGGTTCATGTGGACAAGTGATGTGGCATGGGTGATGTAGACAGTTGATGTGGCATGCTGATGTGGACTGTGGGGGCTGATGTGGTCAGATGGTGTGGGGCACGAGAGGGAGTCATGTGTCACAATTGAAATTTTGGTCAAGGAGCAAGGGGCATGAGAGGGTGTCATGTGTCACTCTTCATGACCGTCAGCCATGTTAAACTCCATTTGAGTTTGGAGTGTGAATCAATTTCCACCATTTATTCCACTTTGTGTTGGTCATTCAATCTACAGTTTGTATAAATCCACCCACACTCATTCATTGGTCATGTCGAGAAGTCTTTCATTTAATGCCCACTAGCTCTAATTCCTGTTGTTGTACTCTACTAACTAACGACATTGTACAGTGACCTACCTGCCTTCGTCTAGTGCCTTTTGCTAGTACACCTAATGAGCTCCCTCCTAGGGCTCTTTGTTGACCTTGTCCTTGGATATTTGTGTTAGAAATATGGGGAGGCAAAATTTACTAGTGTTTCATGTTGAATCAAGTTTTACCCACCTAATACTTTTATTTTCAATGTCAACTAAACTATCATTCGATAAAAAACACATTACGTAATAGATATTCAAATACGTAATAACACAAGAAAAAAATAATTATAAATGCATGAACACCATAAGAATGCAACATAACAAAACATCATCACATAGGAACACCATATATTAGGTTGAAAACCTAACTGAGAAAAGCCACCATCGATACTTTCTCCATATTATGCTTATTATTATAAAGGAAATCTCTATTACATATTGCACTAGTCAAACCTCTTACCAGTTTGTAGTGTCCTACCTACTAGAGGCTACCACCTCCTCTTGTTTATCTATATACAAATGGAAGGAAGATACCTCTCCCTCATTATTGTCTCATATCCTCAAACCTTCTTGGACCAGGTTTTAGAATATTTCACAGTGGATGCACCTGACTCTAATGGAAATCCTATAGGCCATGTTTCATCAAATTTCAAACTAGACCAACATATAATATTGTGCTAAACAAAATTGTCCATACAAAAATTAGAACAATTGTAGACATCATTAATGAACCATCAAATTCATTGTATCAATATTTTCTTCTATTCAACATGTCCATCGAATATCAAACCTGACATAAACCCTACCAGCATCAAGTACTATACTCAACTCTCAACAAAAAATGTCTCTACAATAGCCAAATCACCTATTGTAAATCCATAGCTACATACATTAGAAATAAACTAAAGCCTGAAATCATAACATTCCCACTATAATATAGATACTCTAGAACCATCAACAACAAAAAAAAATCTCACTCGCTTAGCAAGTGTCAATCCCTAATCCAACAACCTCAAAATTTTGAAAATTGACAAAACCTATACAAACATGATTCAACCATTAGAATTTAACTCTACCTTCTATCACTCTATCCAACACTTTGACTTAACCCAAATCCAAACATTACATTAGCTCACCAATACAATCCATTACCTAATAATCTAACTTCAATAAATGTAAGTATACTCATAGAATTGAACTTCCACCTTGCAAGATATGATATCATACGTCGAGATATCATCATGGATATTATCAATAATATTGCATCGCACATGTACATGTGTGGATTCCCAAACATGAATTCACATGCATCAAGGGGAACCACATCTAGATATAATTCATCAACATAATCAACATCAATAGTAAATCTAATTTTTAATTATTTTCTTACCTTCAGCTCTCCATCCTTATTTACCCATCCAAGTGGATATGGGTTTGAATGATCATGAACTTCTAGCCCCAACTTGATGACAAGCTCTACGGTAATGAGATTCGTCTGTGATCCTAAGTCAAACATAGCATATATATTTGTATTCTTGACTTATATCTCTATATGGAAGAGTTTGGTCATTTCTTTATCTTCCTCATGTTCAAGAATACTCAATTTCACCTCCTTTTGCACTAAATTCAAGGTATTTTTTAAGGATTTACTATTTTGCCTATATATATTATTGTAGGTGACTATTCTGGTTTGAAAATTGTTACGTATAGAATGTAGGCCAATATTCAATAAAAAAACATGTAACTTAATATCAAAATCAATAATTTTTTGGCTAATTTCACCCACTTAATCATGTATATGTGAAAATAGGCAAACGTTTCATGAAATTGGTCAATATTTTTCCAAAAAATGTCATAAAAATAGGCTTTGTGTGAAATTTCAACCCTCAAATTTTCCCTAACTCAAATACAGATCACCTTCTCATCCATGTCTGATCTACTTTCAAATTGGTTGCTCAAATCCATGGTTTCTCTTTAGGTTTATCTCTAGTTGCAACTTCCAGCACTTCTCCTTTGTATCATCATCAATATTGCAATGGTTTTCGTGGTTGTTAGGATATCTGCATTGGTGTGTTCTGGTTGTCGTATTTTTTCCTTCACCCATTTCTCTTCTTCTGCCCCTCCTTAGAAGCATCATTCTGCTCCTACTACTTTTATCCACTTAATTTTGCTCTCTTCTCACCTATGTTCTCTCGGTATTATTCATGTATGCAACTGCCTCCTCCTACATTTACCCACTTTCACTGGTCTTCCCAAGGTCAACTTGAGTTCAGGATCACTAGATAAGACTCAACCTCATATATGACCTTAAGGAAAAAGAGACATAAACTTCAAACTTTATTGACCTACACCCAGTTCCATAAGAATTCCAGAGGCAACCCAAACCCTCCATGTGTCCAACCTTTGAGTTAGCTCTCTATTTCACTAATATAGAGCATCATTCACTCGCTTGTCAAGGTCTCCAAGTGATTGTGACTCACTATTAATTCCCATGGGCTTTCTTCCGAGTGACTATGGACATTTTCAGTTAGATCTATGCCAACAACCCTGAATTCTGAGCCATGTTTTCAAGTATAAGACTTAGGCCCCTGCCCCGAACTTAGTGACACTTATAGAAATGACAAATTTCATAGAAACAAGGCTTCCAAACCAAAACTTAAACTCAGACTTGACTTTAACTCTTCCAAGCAGTACTATCATTCCATCAAACACATGATGAACATGCAAGCTACAGATCATGAATGCATATTTAAACATAATTATTTAAATTTATCTTAGGTTTAACAAGAAGGATTTATTCCTTCTCACAATAGTTATCAAAACAATAATAATGTCATGCATTCATTAACCATACATTCATTGAATGAAATGGGATAAGAGCCATAGATAGATTTTTCATATAACCATGCTTATAACCAACATATAATCAGATAGATAATAATGAGAGAACATACATTAAAGGCACATAATAACTACATTTACTTATCAAAGACAAGAGAAACATAGCTCTTGTTAACCATATGCAAAAGAAAACCAAGTGAAGGACTTCCACCTACCTCTTGACCATAGATTGGGTTGAATCAAATATTTCTTTCAGTCATTCACCCCCATGCCATATTCCAAGCATGGATATGGGATCTAATGGGATAAACCAATTCATAAAAAATAAGGGAATTCAGACGTTAACCACCTCAACCCTCACCATACTATGATATCACCTAAATGAGCTCTGAGATCAAAAAACCAAACTGAGCTTGGATGCCTCAGAATCCCTACAACATCCCTTGAGGAATTTTCCTATCTCCACCCACCCGTTGAGGGCTTCCCAATGAAGACCATATTCACCCACAACCTTTGGGATTTTCCTGAGACCACCTCACTTGGATCCAAAGCCTTCTAGCAATCCCAAGACTAACCAAGAAATAATCCCATCATACCCTACTTATCTGAAAATAGCAAGGCAAGGCTAAAAACCACTGTCAAAACCTAGAAAAATCCATACCACCAACAACGGTGAAATTGAATACAAGCATGCTCATTCCATGCATGCCAAAACTATCTAGTAAATCGTACGTGCAACTTTTTACCTACAAGTATTCCTCGTAAAGCTCCTTTATGCAACCTTTCCCCACTTAATCCATGCTTTCCTTGTCCTTCCTTATCCTTCCTTATCATTCCCTTTCTTGCTTGTTTTCCTTCTGTTGGTGCTCTTCTCCTCTCTGAAACAAATTCTGAAAATGAATGGACAAAAGGCTACAAATTCATTCTCTAATGTATTTTTATTATTGATGCCTGTAATTTCTTCATTTTTACTTAATTTTCCTTCAATTTTCTCCTCACATGAAACCTCTGACCTTTCACTACCCTTTTCACTTATTTTCCTTTATTCTTGTAAATAAATGCAAATGATACCTCTTTTATTTTTTAATTTTGTTTCCATTGTGTTTCCCAATTTCCCATTAGCCATAATACACAACAAGTAATGCCCACTAGCATATTTGCTTCGAATAAGTGTCCCTTGACCTTGGTTTTATTTTTCCTTTATTAACTTTTATGACATGAATTTTTAACCCAGGATTGTTACACTATAAACAAAGCTTGCCCACTAATTTAGGCTTGAACAACATCACTTTCTCACGTAGATGGTAGTGCAAACCCCCCAATTACTTGAAGTTTACATCTCGGTCCTTTGGTGAGATACCCAACATTATAGCCATCTTTCTAAATTTTGTTGTGTACTCCTACAAGCTTTGCCCCTACTTTCTCTTGAAGTAATACCACTGGATCCACTGGTCCTGAATGTGGCCAATGGGAAAAAAATGTGAATTAATGAGGTTTTTAAAATATTCCCCGTTACTCACTGTAGGTTATCCGTCCAACCTGAGGGTTTCTTTGTATGGCTCCCACCAACTTAGTGCATGGCCCTTCAATTTCAGCCATAGAAATGAATTTTTTTGTCGTTCTTCGATCTAATGGATGCTAAACTATACTTCGAGCTATTGCAAGCAATGGTTTAGATCCAAAGCATTGATATCACCATGGTATGGCTTTATATCAACTTTTTCTTCCAATTTAAAAGGGCACTATGATTGTTTCATGACACTCGAATGGGGTTGATATTTTCCAAGTTCTTTATTTGCCGAGTTCTCCATTTCTCCCCAATCTTCTGATCCTCATTTTGATTTATCCTCTACATTCCAACCCCCATCTTCTCCAAATATCCCTATCTTATTACTCAAGGCAACCATTAGGAGGTTTACATTGTGGTTGATATCTATGACTTGTTGTTCCAGCCATGTAAACATCATCTCTGTGGGATCAAGACAATCATTTACAGATTCCTTGACCATGATTACGGTTTTATGATTTTTGGCCCCATTGATCTATATTCATGTGATCACCCCAAAATACCAAAGGAAACTTGATCTAATACTAAATTATCCATAAACTATCGTGGATATTCCAATAAATAGTTTGTCACAACATATTTGATAATATTATATTAAAAATTATGAATTCATCGACTATAATAGTTGTATTAAACCTCTAGATGTATAAATTTAATTGTAATTAGTGCATGCATGGAAATCGAAATTATGCAGAAAAGTAGAGAATTGCAAGATAAGCTAACACACATGCACATAAGGCATAATATATGGTTTGGGAAACCCTTTCAAGAGAAAACCCAGCTAGAAGGTGAGGTCGGTTTGCTCTCTTTCTCTGTTTAGAAAATAAGGCTACAAGTACAAGGAAGTAGTGTCTATGGTGAGTGGGCTACTATAGTGCACAAATATTCTTTTTGTGATATACCTCCTTTCTCTCATTGATATATTTGCTTGGTTATGGAAAAAAATGCTCTCGAAACAATGGAATGCCTCTTCCTCCTAAAGGCTCAGGTATAACACAACCTGATAACCTACTAGTGGTTAAGTTTGTCTAGATCAACTCTTAACTAGATCCAAAATATAGAATATTATAGAGTCTTTTACATCACAAAAGCATGTCTAGACCCTTTTCCATGAATAATGGGGGTTGATGTGACATCCTCCCGAATTATAGGTGTGAAAATAAAAAGGTCAACTTATGAGTGGCATAACTTTTTCGTATGGGCTTTGATTAACGTGATTATTGTATCATTGGAAATTTGTACGTCTGTAGAATAACATGAAATGGTGTGACACTAGAGTGGCAAATTTGTACCACCAAAAAATTGCATTTGATTCCTCAAAGCATTGTCGAAAGGTCTCAGACCCTATTTTGCCAAATTGTGTACCACCAATAAAAATGGTCCCTTGAATTGATTCCTCCATTGTTTCCACTCTGAATGCATTGTGATGGATCAAAACTAATATAATTAGCCAATTTATATTAGATATAATCACACGATTTATCAAAATAAATCTTATATATCAAGGTATTTGAAAAATTATTCGCATTTTCAATTATTTGCAATATGGATTGAAGATAGATGAGAAAAATATGAAACATGTGTGCACTTCTAGAAGGTATTGTAAGCACACTTTCAAGAATTTGAACATCCAATATCCTTTCCAACACTTTAATTTGTTGATATATGATATAATTTCTTATTTTTCCTTATTTAACATTAGTTATAATAATTGTTTCATTGTATGTATGCATAGTTTGGAAGGTGTTATGAAAGACATGATCTATAAATGATGTTGTAAATAATTTTATATCATTTATAATATAGTTCAAATATAGACTATTTGCATTTCCATGTAGTAAAATGTTCTTAAAATATTTATCACTAATGTCAATTTATTTACCAATATCCTTGAATTTATTATCCGAAACATTTGAGAAAGTGTGCAATTTTTAGTTGATTTTAGAAATAGATTAGTATATATTTTGAAGAAATATGAAAAATATTTACCCATAAGAATTCTATATATTTTAGATAATTTATGATAAAAATTTTCTAAGAAAATGTTCTACAAATTGATTTTGTTGCACATTATGATTATTGTAAGAAGAAGAAGAATCAAGATTGTCACATTAATCATTATCTACATAATTCTCATAGAAAGTGTAATGATTTGAAAAATGGAAGTGTGTTAGGTCATATACATGTTCATGTTCATTATGTTTACTAATATGAAATGGATCATAATTGCATAATGATTGTAAACTGGAACTTGTAAATGAGATATCACCCATTATAAGATTGCAACAAAAAGTTAACTATTCATTTTCATAGTCAACATATATGGGTGGTTTGGAATAATCAACATCAATATCAAATGAAACAAAATCACAAATAATGAATACATCATCACATACCATTATTTTCGTGGAAGATGACTAAAATACAAAACTACTTCTTTGAAAAGTGTCTTCATCAATTAATTCTTGATATTCATATCCAAGAATGTATAATGGTGGTTCCTCTTGATTTGGTGTCATAGATGTAACGTCCACTTCTAATTCACTTTCTTTACAAAATTCATTACTACTATTATTAAGAAAACTAAATAGAGATAAACAAAATTCAACATTAGTCATTAGATTGTGAGATTCTTTAGGACATTGATGTACCTATTGATATTTTTTAAGAATAGAATGGTTATCTTGGTAACCAAAGAAATATATTATTATGTCTTATTTAGTTAAACTTTTAATTTATAGAGAAAGTGGGGACAAATATGTTTCCTTAAAATCATCAAGTTCAAGCCATTCTGCAAACTTACAACTTCAGATTCTTTATCTCTATCATAATGTTTACTTTCTTTAAAATATAGATAAGAAATATGATAATGTTCATCATAATCACAATATTATTCAAGGATTAGTTTGGTAGGGTAGATGTTTTTATAATAAGTATGAAATACAAAATAAAAATATCTTAAGGAAGAGATATTATCACAAGGTAGTATCTTGTAGCAACATCAAGTGTCACCATCTAGGGAAAACTTGAGCAAATTCATTAAAACATATTAACTTCAATGTCCTCAATAGAAATATGGAAATAAATTAAATGTTTATTGGGATTATCATAATCCTATTCTCTAAATTGAGGAAGATGTTCTTCCCATATGTCCTTATATGGCATAACATTAGGGAAACCAGGTATATTAACAAAACTAATTGAAGGAAATCAAGAAGTCAACCAAGATGCAAATAAAAATGTATTGAAATAATAGAAAAAACAAACTAGGAGTCACGAGATGAAAATTTTAAACAAAGATATTATAAAATAACCCAAGTGGGTGCTATTTTGTTCCTGTCACCAAAAAGTCACAAATTTAATCATTTTCCATTTACTAGGGAAACATAATCTTTATCTTCAATCCTTGACGCTAGAAAATATGTTGACTATTGGATTGTTCCAATGGCATAAAACAATCCTAAATGAATCCAATGAGGATCTAATCATCCTCCCACTTTAGGTTGGAGGCCGGCCTTTTTCAACCATAGGGGGTATTCCCCGTATTTGATATTATTTATGAAGCAATACAAAATCTTACAATAATAATAGCCTTTAATTAATGATAGGTCAGGTTAGTTACTAAATTTGTAAAAGGGAGAAGAAAGGGTATGCATACATAATGAGAAGATTGTTGAATTAAAACTCATCAATAACGATATGTTGTTTTTTACTGTCTCCTATCTAAAGCCCTTGTAATGGGAAAACACACAATAAATCATTTTAGATACTAAATAATAGTATGTGTTTTCCTTAATAGTCTAATAAGAAGGAAAAACATAGAAACATTTAAATAATAAATAATAACATGTATTTGAGTTTATTTCATAAGAGGAAAACATAATAATAAAATAAAATAAAATAAAAATAAGGAAAATAAAATAATTGAAAAGAAGAAATTAGTTTGATATTTAAACCATATGATATCGTGTATGCAAATATGATTCAATATAAAGAACATAAATTCATGAATATACACTATTTTCTTCTAAATCCCATGTATTTAAGAATATTCTAACGAGATATTAAAGCAAGAAAAATATAAGTGGTTAATTGCCTCAACATCACCAAGATTCCATTGATATTGAATTTCACATAAATTAGTAAATAAAAAAGACAACAAAGACTTGTTACAAGAATAGGCACTTGCATGAATTCTCACATAGTTAATGATGAAAAATCAAGTATTGTCCTGTGATTTTGCTTGAATTTAAAAGACCATTTTTCCATAGAACAAATCCCCTACATCCAAGCTCCTAGCTTTGAATGTTTACAATATTTTTATTATATTGAAAGTTACTTTCCATTCCATTTTTGTGACCTCCCATTAATGAAAACCTAGGATTAATGTTGAATTACATTAATGACTTCCTATCACATAATTCAACAAAATACTTTATTTCATTTTTGAATTATTTATTTCCAAATCCTTAACCATTACAATATATTTTCATGTATCACATAAATAAGAATTATTCCTTTAAAAAATAAATAATTCTTTAGAAATAAAATTGAAGTAAATATATTTCTCTACCCCATTTCATTACATCAATATCTACCAATAATAACTTGAGGTGAAATCATTTTGGTAAAAATACCATTTACATACTTACTCACATCTCATGCAACATAATTTAATTGTTTTCTTCATCTGATCTCATACAGTAAACATTGGTAAATTTTCTCCTCAACTAATATGAAAATATTTTACGCGGGTAAATATTATTTTTCTCATTTGGGAACAAGATAATAAAACAAATCTAATCCGAGACTTCAAATGTCAATCGATAGTCTCATTACAAAAATTTGGAGGAGAAAATTGCACAATTTATAACTTTATCAAGTGGAGACGGTTGTTTCAGACTTCAAATCAACATGTGAACGTGACATAATCCAATGGTTAATAGTTACCATGATCAATGATATAATTCACATCAAGATGTGAGGAGAGAAAATAAGTTTTTTTTAGAGTTTAGATCTGATGGGATCCAATGGGTAGAGATAATCTTGATGGATGGTTGGAATGTATATTAGGTGGGAAGTTGTTTATCCATTAATCCCTTGCTCCTTGCTTTGACTCGATGAGATGTATAATGACCACGCGTCAAGTGGATTTTTCACCACATTGAAATGATATTTAATAAAGTTTCATAAAGTTTTATAAAAACATTTCAAAATTTATATCATACACCAAAATTATTCATATCGGGATGTTTGAAAGTAAGGGTTTAGTTTTGGAAAATGTTCTATGACGAAATATGGTGAAAGATTATTTAGATGCACAATAAGAAAACATATCGGGTGTAAACTAGTGAGAATTTCAACCTTTACCCAATATTTAGATATTTAAGTGCTTTCAAATTAGGTGTGAACGTAAGTTCGGTATATAGAAATTTACATGTTTTTGACTAGTATTTACTCTAGTATAGTTTATGGTGTTATGTTATAAAGAATACATATTTACTATTTTATTTTAGAGAATGGTGAATAGTTTTAAATTACGTGTTTACCATAACCATATTTTAATTAATTTTATGGGCAACTTTTTATTATATATTCCACCCTTTATGGGAATTTCTCTTTCTTATGATAATTATTAGTTAAGGGAATTATTAGTCATCGATACATATTATGATTGTTAATTACTTTTTTTTTAAGTGTTAATCATTTGTAATCATATGAACATTGTTTAAAATAATTTTTAATATAATAGTGCGCATATTAATATATTTTTCTATTGGTAAGTAACAATATTTAATACAATTTAATATTGCTCATTATTTTTGAAGTTCTTTAATTTTATTTAATGATTAGCCCTTTGATTTGATTCTGATCTAGTCTATCTTTATATCATTTTTATCCTCCAACGATTCAAAAGTGTTGTTATTCTAATTAGATACTTTAAAATGTTGGGGTAAAGGTGTATTATAGGGGTTAGATTAACATGGAAAAAACAAGTTATAAAAGATACGAATAGTGATTATAGGATAGGTCACTATTTGGAATAGAAAGTGTGGAGAAAACCCTAATTCTAATAGATTCATATTGCGCTTCAAGAGACTCTCAAGTTAATCCCTCTAACCATGCCATATAACCTTGCTTAACTACCTAGCATTTGCGGGCTTATATCATGTGACCAACCTTATGTGACAATATCCTTAACTAATAGAGGTTGATTTGTATTTGACTTCATTGATCCATGTGGTAACCCCTTAATGATGTTACATGTCATGCAAATTTGGCCAATTGACCACCCAAACGACATCATTTATACGTGCCATGTGGAATTCATATGTTTTTTCATGTCACCCTGTCGAGCCATCTATTGTCATCTTCAAGATAACATGTCAAAATAATGTATCTTGCTATTGTTGGGCCCGATCATTCACTGAAATCATCATTGAACTGGCATGCAATGTCCCTTTGGTAGGTATGGGGGTGAACCTAATGTTAACCTTCGTGGATGTTAGAACATCATCCTCTATTCATAGTACTTTCCAACCATTGGATCTATCGAACCCACAAAATCATGTGTGAAGTTTAAAATGTTAAATTCGTGCATGTTGTGAACAATATTCCATTCATTTACCAAGAAACTAAGATCCACCCTAAAACTTGTGCAAACTTTAACAAATTTGGGGTTTTGATCTCATTCCATCCTTTTTCTCATTGTGAGCTTTCAAATTAGAATAACTTCTTATTCGGAAGGAGTTTTTCGATGTGTGATACACTGGGAAGGTCTGAGAGGAATGTCCAATAATACCATCCATAGAATCATTTGAACATCATAACTTTAACAAAAGCTCAATAATATTTGGGTGACTTTAACACCATTTTACGAGATCTTGTGGATAGATGAGACAACCATATTGCTTCCTTTGATCCATTAATGAAATTTTCACTTCCTTAGACTTCCCCTTTGACTTTAAATATAACACTATGTCTAACACACTTCGTTGATGTCATCATGGGTTTTAGCCACATCACTGCTCGTGATGAGTTAATTAATAAAATAGCTAGAAAATAAAGTTGCAATAATTATCTTATGATGGTTCGAGGAAAATAGAAGGGGGAATAGGATATTTTCTGACTTTCATGCATTTCTTGAACTATTAAAATCCACACAACAAGCTCTCCGCACACAAAACCTTCAATTTCATATTCTAAACACTCTTAGTAACTTTGTTCTTGTATTTAATGTAAATTTGAATTCTTTTATTTATTAAAAATAAAATGAAAAGAAGTTAAAACATGATGGGAAACCTCTATAAACTTGGATGAGGTTCCATTAATAACAAAGGTCCCTATAGTATCTCAGAAATGACACAATAAAAAAGATATTGACTTCCTCTATATTTCATTTAATCTTCTAGTTTATTTATCTTATCAAACATTTATTAGAGTTTTCTCCTTGGCTAGGAAACATATCTTTCAAACCCTGAAGTTATATGTTGTTATTTTAAGTATAGAAATATGTTTCTAAAATATGATTTTACTCCCAAAGTGCTAGACTTTAGACTTCCAAAAGTTGCTTCTAATGAGGGAAAATGGTATAGCTTGACATGAGTTATGTGCACTTTTAGATATGTTTCTCATAAGTATGAAATGATTGGACATCTTATAGCCAACAATGGTATGTAGAATTTGTTATGATACCATCTCACAAAAATATAGGAAAGATAGATCAACGCCTCATAATTTAGCCTCTTTGAGGGGGAAAGCTCCTTTACATTACATAAATGAACAATTCTTAGATGATACAAATTACAAGACCTCCTTTCTATATATAGGAGTCTAAAGGGTCATAATACAAGTAGAGTTGACATAACAATAATAATGTAAGGGCACAATAATAACAACAGTGGGCTTATATCGGGAACAATAATAACAATATGGGGACTACATGGGTCCAACAATATAATAAGGGGGTTTTACTAATAACAATAAGGGGTTACACTAATATTATAGGGGCCTAACATGCCCCTCTCCTTCAAAAAGTTTTGTTCTCAATGATTGAGTATTGCTTGATGCCTTTGTATAAAATTCTTATTCTACCATGTGGAATCTTTAGTGGGTAAGTTCTTCCACTTGATGAGATACTCTGAAATTGATCGATTTTGTAGCTGTCGGGTTCTTGTTTCTGTGACTCCTCTAGGCTCCAATGTGATTTTTCCTTCCTCTTCAAGTTCTAGAAATATTGCTTGAATTGGGATCTTCTGCAACTTTTGAATGAGTAGCCATACTTCTTCGTCCTTCTTCCATTCATCCCTTGCTTCATTTATCCAATCTAGTTGGATAATAGAAATAACACAAAATAATGCTTCCACATCCTCATCCTTTCTTGAGAGTGCATTTGAAACAAAAATTTTCTTCCCTTTTCTATAGATGATGTCAAAGTCATAACCCAACATATTTGTGACCCATTTTTTATGTTTTTGTAAAGATAATATTTGCTCTAAAACATATTTAAGACTATCATGACACATTTTTAGCTGGAAGTGTCTTCCCGTTGGGTAAGGTCACCCTTTCTTAAGTGCATGTAGTATTGCCAACATTTCCTTCTCATAAATAGCTTGCTTGAGATGTAACTATAAAAATACCCAATCACCTACATCAATTTTGTTTTCACTACGATGTTGATCTACCTATTGTTTCATTCGATTTTGCACCAAAGTGGTGTTATCCTTTAAAAGTTGGAGAACTTGTTGTTGATTCTTGATGTGATCTTTCACTGTTGAACATTTTTCTTCTTGATATTTCCTTCTATCTTGAGAGTTTGCAGAGTGGTAGTTTCTTCCAATGATTTACAAGATATGGTCATATTCATTTCTAGATGCTTGATGTGCTCTTTCACTTCTTGAACATTTTTCTTCTTGATATGTCCTTCTATTTTGATAGTTTGAGAAGTAGTATTTCCGGCCAATGCATTAGAAGATATGGTTGGATTCATTTTTTCTTTCTCGATGTGATCTTTCACTTCTTGAACATTTTTCCTCTTGATATGTCCTTCTACCTTGATAGTTTGAGGAGTAGTAATTTCGGCCAATGCATTACAAGATATGGTTGGATTAATTTCTTCATTCTCGATGTGATATTTCAGTTCTTGAACCTTCTTCATCTTGATATGTCCTTCTATCTTGAGCCAAATAAATTTGGAAGCCTAGCTAAATCAAGTTGAGCTAGTAAATTTGGTAGAAATTAACGAGGAAAGAATTTGACACTTTTCGGCAATCATTTATGTTAGCTAGAATGGGTGAAATTATTGCATACTTAATTTTTCTAGTGACCCCAAAATTTCACCCAAGAAAGTTTATCCATATTTTTTAAAAATAAATAAAAATAACCAAGCAAAATTAGAATTGCCTAATGGCCCAACAAATTAATACTATGGACCATTCTATGAACAAGACAAGCTTAAAAATTAACCTCAATTTTTTTTTGTTTAAACTCATATTTTCCACAAGGGAACATGGGCATGAAACCCAATGCAGAGGTGGAAACCTGAGTGGGAACGAAAACAGAGGAGCAGACTCCTAACATAAGTGAGTATGCAAGGAATCTGAAAGATTACCTAAGAACTAAATTTTGACAGTTTGAGAACCAGAGCTTCTTTATACTCATTTTACTTAGTTTCTCACAAGGAACATAATCACGAAGTCTGATTTTTTATTTCAATCGAAGATCCTCAGTCAAATTGTAGAAAGGAATCTTTGTGGAATTATGAGGAATCTAAAATACTTCGCAAGGACCAAATTTTGACATTTTCAGAAGGAGACGAAATGTATATTGATTTTTCTCGATTTCTTACAAGGAGCGTATTGGTGAAGTTGAATTTTTCATATGCATAGTAGATATTTAGTCAACTTGAAAAGAGGAATCTTTGTGTAATCATGATGAATCTAAAGGATTCCCTAAGGGCCAAATTTTTATAGTTCCAGAACTAGAGTGACTTTATACTCATTTTTTTTCAGTTTTTCATAAAAGGAACAGTGGTGAAGTTGAATTTTCCATCTAAGTAGTAGAATTCCAGTCAAACTATAATAAGGAATCTTTGGGGAATGTTTAAGATTCTCGAAGATCCAAATTTTGACCAAAGAAGAAAAGGGTCAAGTTTATAGTCAATTTTCATGATGTTTCACCAGAAATTTAATGGTGCAGTGCATTTCTTCAACAAAGATGTCTATTTTCAGGTCATCGTGGAAAGTTGAGGTATAAGGTATCTTTTGTACATGCATGAAATTTCCTTTTTGTTGAATATTAATGATAGAGGCCTCCCCACATTGAGTAGAGCCCGAAGACATACTCGACAATGGGTTGACTCCGTTATGAACCCATTGTGTCTTATATTGTCATGATTGTTGTTTATTTCATATTTGTATATGTATATGCATATTATGGTTACATGCTCTTTAAAATTGATTTTGTATGCATATTTGAAGTTAAAAGATCTGAACCAATATTGGTATCAGAATGGGTTTTTTGTTGATATGGATGCAAGTGTGTGATAACCAGGGGAAAATCCCAAATAGGTGAAGGAAAACTTAACTCCTTTCATCTAGAAGTGGGGCGTTCAACACAAAGAAGCAAAGTAGTAGATGAAGATATTGGGTTCGAGGAAGAGAGAAATTATCACAAGGCCTTCTATGCCATGGAAAAAAAAATGAACAAATTGCTTGTAGAATATGAGAAGGAAATGAAGCAAGAGAAGAAACGGCTAGATGATCATGCCTCGGTAAAGCATGAAGGTGGAGGAGAAGAGCCCCCTCCCTCTCCATCCTCTAGTGAAACTTCTTCTTCTCCCTCTTCTCATCATTATAAAAAGCATCACATGAATGCATCTAAAAAGTAATTTTTTAAGTTGGACATCAAGTTTGATTTCCCTGTGTTTAATGGAGAATCTAATGTAGGAAATCTAGATAACTAGATCAGACAGTTTGAAGTGTATTGTCGCATATAATTAATCAAAGATCATGAGGCAAACATCCAACTAGCATCCCTTCAATTGAGTGGCACTAAGCTTGTATGGTGGGAAGGAAAATTACAAAAATGTGATAAGAGTAGTCATAAATGTCTTCCATAAATATAGATAACTGGATCAGACAAGTTGAAGTGTATTGTCACATATAATGAATCAAAGAGCATGAGGCTAAGATCCAACTAGCATCCCTTCAATTAAGTGGCACTAGGCTCGTATGGTGGGAAGGAAAACTACCAAAATATGGTAAGAGTAGTCATAAATGTCTTTCATCTTAGTCTAAGTGCGTTTCCTCTTTAAGATGACAATTTTACCCATTAGGTTACAAATACAAGGCCATGATGGATTGGAAACATTTGAAACAAAGTAAAGGTTAAAATGTTCAAAATTTTAGAGAGGATTTTAGGAAACAAGTATTACCACTAAATTTTCCACTACACACACCTTAGATGTTGATGAAATATATTGGGTCTTTGTATAGTTATTTGTACCATTTATTATTATTATTTGAACCTAAAACTCTTAATGAAGCTAGTGTGAAGGTTATACATCTTGAAAGGGGGGAAGCATGAGAAATATGGCAACTAGAATTAAGAGAAGAGAACCAAATCCCTCTTGTTCTCATTATGAGAAAGAAGAGCATGATGAGGGTCATTGTTGGAAGTTGCATCCAAAATTAAGGCCTCAGAGGAAGGGCATAAAACAGAATTATAAGATAGATGAAACTATGCAACAACACCAAGAATATGAATTAGAGGATGATGGGAATATCACAACTGTGGGATTCGCACGTGTTGGACCAATTGACCTAGGATCTGACTTAGGTGATGAGATGAAGATTGAGTGCTTGGGATTGTAGAAGATGGACCTATTGACTTGGGTCCTAACTGAGGCGATGAGACAAATTTCAGCAAATGTTGTGTCAAAAATGAGGGGGGCAACAAATTCTACATGGCTCCAAGAACTTGAAGAGATCAATGAAAGTATTTAGGCTGAGAATTCAGAGCTAAGAAGACTCCTACAAAAATCAGAGTATGAGAAACAAAGTTTGTTTCATCAGTTACAAGCCAACGAGGAGGCCTTGGAAAAGCTGCAGCATAACAAGCTTGAGGTAAAAATTAATTCTTCAATTTTCATGTTTTTTTATGATGATGATTTCGTTGCTTTTGAGAAACATACTATAGGAATTGGATCAAAATTGTTGAGGAAGACAAGGTATCAAGGAAATGGTCTCAATGCTAATGGCCAAGGCATTGTGGATCCCATCAAAGTGGAGGAATTGCCTCGTTATGTAGGACTTGGGTATGTTAGAAAGGAGGTTGGAGAATTCTCCAGGACAACTGGTGACCAACCAATGATAGATGATGAGAGAAATTCATCACATTCCAGTTGTAGTGAGGATTCCATGGGCACTTATGAAAGTCACACTAGGAATAAGCATTCCAGGATGATCCAAAAAGTTTGGAGGAGAAATAATAATTATAGTTATCATGACAAGAGTGGACACCAGAGAGCCATGTGTCAGATACACAATGCCTAGAAAGCACCTATGAAGAAACCAACTGGTGAAGATGTTCAAAAAGTGAACCAACCATAGGGACATGACCTATTCACTTTGTTGAGTGAGAGATGGTTTTATTAGATATAGTATCTTGTCATATTATTGTAAATCATATGTTACAAAATTATTGTAAGACTGATGATGTGTTTTCCATCCCTTAGGAAAGTAAGATAATGATGTTTTGGCCTCTTTTTATTGATAGCTAGGATATCTATTTCTATTATGATGTACACTTGGCGAAATAGTGTGTCGTATAAACTCTTATCAAGTATGGGGATCCTTTGGTCATGTTTAGTCATGTAATTGAACATGTAGTTGGAAAATATTGTACGAAAAGTTTGCAGAGGATACAGGTTTTGGATTATCACTTATGTCTCCAAGGAACAAAGGTGAAGGAGAAGGAAGTGTGGCATTTTAGGGGACTTTTTTTGTAGACACATGAATATAATAGATTACAGATTATGTTCATGCTTTCAAAGGACCAAAATCTCCTCCGTAGGGAGGAATGCTCTAGGTAGCTCCTCAGACACTTAATGATCAAAGAGGGCTCAAGAAAGGCACAAAAATCAAATTTCTTTGATTAGCATGAAATCAGGGTCATATCGAAGAGGTTGTAACAATATTCCCAGTGATGCAAACGACACCTCAATCCTACATCATATGCAAAAGTTATGGCTAGTTAGAATTTTGATCAGCTAATCGCCTTCACAAAATTTAGGGAAGCAGCAGTTAAATTTGCTAGCCTTGGTAAATCCGCCAGAGCTGCTAAATTTGATGGAAATTAATAAGGCATCAATTTGGCACTTTGCAGCTACATGTTTGAGTGGTTGGAATTGGCGAAATTGTCACCTACTTAATTTTTCTGTTTGTTGAAATATGGAAACAAGAATATTGCAATTTAATTTGTCCTTGAATTAAATTGTGAACTAAAATCGAATCTAGTCTAAACAACTACTTGGAAATAATTAATTTATTCATTTTAAATCAATTAGTTGGAGAAATTCAAGTTAGAAGTCTTTCTTAAGTCATGCAAGAGTTATCCCTTAAATTAAGGAGATAAGGTTGAGTTATATTTGAATTTTAATCAGTTAACTCAGTTTACAGAGTTAAGTCCAGTGAAATTAGTTCCAACCTATTTAAGGAACTAATAGTGAGTTAACAGTGAGTTGATGCATTAATGCACTCAACTAGTGCTACTCTAGTTAACTAAAGATTCCCTCATCAGAAACTCATACACATCTATTCTGAGAAAGACCCAATTGAGATTAATATTCAATGACAATGTACTATTAGTTGCACATGTTTTCTCATGGAGAAAACTCATGCATGCATTCAAGGTAAGGCTCCTTGAGGATTGCGCAGTTCATACAGGGTGTGAGATCAGTGTGAGAGATCAGTTTTCCACTTGGTTGGAGAAGTTGATCCCATAAGGATAGTGCACGGAAATATGAGCTTGGAGGGTAGAGAAACTTTAATTGCCTCTGAGCACCCACGAGGATTGTACTGAGAGCTGGCTAGCTGTGGGAGCTAAGGCTTTGTATAAATCCTATGTATTTCTAGATTGTATGATAATAGAGAAATTGGGGTTTTTAGTTGAGGCTTTCCCCGAAGTATGGAATTGATTGTTCTTCTTCTCGTTATATGTGTTCAGCTTGATCTTGTTCAATCTTTAAGATTTCGCAAAGAAAATTGATAGTAGAAGCATATTATAGTATTTTGCTTCGGTTATATTGCATTATTGGGTTAATCTATAGTTAGATTTTCTATGTGATCTTAGTGCGAGATTCGTAGAAAATTTGCAGAATTTCTACATGGTATTAGAGTTGGAATTGTATAAATTTTCTACATCGTATTGGAGCTGTGAACAATATACTGAGAAGAGAATTTGAAGTTTGAAGTTTGGGGTTGCAGGCGCAAATCGAATTCATATCATACTTCAAGGTTGGACAATGGCATTCTATGGCTTGAGACTCGAGTATGCCTTGCAAGGTAGCTCACATTTTTTGGCATTATCTTAGAAGGTCTTGGTACAATTTCGCAGTTGTTTTTGATTCAGGTGGAAGAGGTGTAGATGGAGATCATGGTTGTTCCTGGTGTTTGACAGATGTTGTTGATGATAGTTGCTGATAACTATCTTTTTTTAGATATTTTGTCTCTATGTCACGTATATCTTTTATTGTCAAGGTCATGTAATGACCTATTTTGTTTCCCAATATGCCTGGGATGAATGATGTAATGTTCTTGTTTTATCATGTACAAACTTTTGGTGTATCCCCACATGGTTGGGTGGATGAGTCAATCTTCATATATCCCACATGGTTCAGAGATGGATGTATGTATGAGTCTTTGGTGATAGGAAGGTCATTTATGATGTATAGAGTCATGTTCTTCTTGTAGAATATCTTTTTACAGACGTTGCTTACAGTGAGGGGGAGCATGAACAACACACTTCAACATATCAGAGAATTCAATGTGTACTAAGGGGGAGCATAACCCTTTGCCCTTGGTGACAAAGGGGGAGAGTGACTTTGGGTTGCCATCAAGTCCAAAGGGGGAGATTTTTGGCATTATGACACAGGTTCATGCTATGAGCCAGGTGTTGTCCTTGATGGAAACTCACACAGATGATAGATCACAGTTCAGGCTGACAAAATGAAAGAAAAAGAGATATATGCAGGTTCCCCTTGAACAAGCTGCGTATACACGCACTTTCATGCAAGGAAAGGTGCATAGATGTTGGAGAATTTGGTTTTGTCCCATGGTATTTGGACCATGGTATTTTGACCCATGGTATTGGTCCAGGTTATCTTGTTCGAGGTGTTGACCCTAGGTATTTGGTCCAAGGTATTGATTCTAAGTGGTTTTGGACCATGGTATTGAGTAAGGCCTAACACTATACAAGGAGAAGGAGATCATTAGGTAAAGGCACTCAAGTAATTGAATATCGAATGAAGAGAAAGATCTAGAATACTGGTCATTGGGTTATGGTGCATAGCTGGATGTGAATCAAGGAAGAACCTAAGCGCTTGAAGAAGCATGAGTTCTATTCATGGGTCAAGATCCTAAGGCTTAAAGAGAAGTATATTTATGTGGTTTTGATCTTTTATATGAATAATTGGCACATGTCGTAATCTGTAAATCTAATGATCTAGGTATAATTGACGTTTGAATAGTTGTAAAAGATAAATCATATTTTACAGATCTGTATGCAGGTTCATTACAACAGGGGTGCGTATACACAGTTGTTTGGAATTTCAAAATAGCATACACATAGGTTTGTCTTCAGAAAAGAGTGTATACATGCAGGTTTGACACATTGAAGTAGCATACACCTCATAAAATATGATTTAGCGACTTCTGTTTGCTGTTGCAGTGTTATGGGTTCTGTCTTGGGTTCTAGTTACTATTACTGTGTTCTGGTTACAACATTTAGAAAATTGATTGTTTGATTCAGTTTTGGTTGGTGCAAAGGAGATTGGTTGATGCTTGATTGATCTTATTGATGGATCCAGTCTAAAAATTTATGAAACGTGGTCCCTGGAAGAAAAGACAGGGTTGTAGCCTTCTTTAGGTCAACACCTATGTACTAGTAAACACATCAGCTAGTACAAGAGCTAGGGTGTTGTAGCTCCCTTCCAGGAGAAGCTAGAGAAGGAGAGAAGGTTGCAGCCTTCTGCAGGTAGAAGCATGTGTACTGGTATAAGGTTGCACCAGTACAAAATCTGTAAAAAGAAGTTTATTTTAGAGAAAGGTAGAGACGATTGCAGTAGGTGGTTTTCACCCACATTGGGTTTCCACCTTATATCTTGTGTTCATGTAAGTGTTTGCCTGTTCTGTTTACTGCATCTGATTACTTGTTATATGGTTCTGATACACAGATTAAAGATCAACTAACTAAATTATAATCTTGCAAGGTATACGCTGGTTGCTCCAAACACAATTGTGTATACACGCAAGTTTAATTAACAGAAGTAACATATATAAATCTATTTATGGAAATGAAGTATTGTTAAATTGCTAATACTGATTCACCCAACATATTAGTATTATCTCCAATAGAATTACATAGCATGGAAAGATAGAATGGAGGTTGTATTAGAATACAATGGCTTGAAGGAATTCATTGATCAATAAATGCCAAAGCCAGCTTCAACTAATGCACAAGAGTTGGCTGAGTGCAAGAAGTGTGTGGTGAAGGTGAGACAGATCATCCTTGAGGGAGTTCGAGACTATATTTTTTCGAGTCTCCATGGGAGGGTTACTTCATTTTCAATGTGGAAGACATTGAAGGACCTCTACCAAAAATGTAGTGACGAGAGGAAATTGGTGCTCAGGGAGAAGCTTTGAAGAATCACGATGGAGAAGGGAAATACTATTTCCACATATCTGAACAAACTCATCACCTACAGGGATAAGCTTGGCAGTGTGGGAATAACTACTGTCGATGATGATATGGTGAGCCTCTCTCTCCTTGGCCTTCCAAAGAGTTGGAATAGCTACCAGGACTTTATCAATGGAAGGGAGCAACTACCGGATTGGGAACGACTATGGTAAGATCTTATGTAGGAGGAGGACCTGAGATGGTTCTTCATCCAAGAATGATGATGAAGAAAATCTGTCCTTAGCAAGTAAGGCAAGGAAAGGGAAGGGGAAGTCTTCCCATTTCAAATTGAATTCTTCACATGGATGGAAGAAATGTGACATCTCTAAAGTAAGATGCTTTAATTGTCACAATATGGGACATTATGTGACTAATTTCCCATCGAATAACTCCAAGAAGGGATCCTTGGGAGGATCGGAAGGTGATGCATTAGCCTCTAACTTGGAAATGGACTTTACCCTCATCACATGCATGGTGTCATCGATGATGGACTGTGTCTGGTATCTTGACAGTGGACCCTCCTTCCACATGACCGGAGATAGAAATTTATTTAGTGCCTTGGAGGAGAAAGACATCAAGATGCGCATAGAGATGGGTGATGATGGAAGGTATAGTGTTTCAAGAGTGGGCACGGTTGCGTTTCAGAGGGAGCATGGATCTCCTCTCACCTTGGATATGTGATGTATGTGCCTAGATTGAAGAAGAACTTGGTATTGGTCACAATGTTGGAGGACAAAGGCTACGATGTTCTCTTCAGTAAAGGAAAGGTGTTTCTAAGACACATAGCCGCGGGTTAGACCAAGAGGATAGTGATTTGGGTGAAGAATATCTATAAACTAGAGGTAGATGATTGTGCAGCATTGAGTACAAAAGCAAAATTGGTGCAAATCCAAGACATTGGCAAGTTGTGGCATTGGCCGCTGGGGCATTTGCATCATGGGGCTTTGAAAATAATGCAACCGATATCTAGAGGACTTCCCAAAGGTAAACTTGAGCAAGTTGACACACGCAAAGGTTGTACCTTGGGAAAGTACACCAAGTATTCCTTTCATGATCGAGACAGTCGAGCAAAGGATATCTTAGAGCGAGTTCATACTGATTTGTGTGGATCATTCCCGACGTCGTCCACAAAAAATCAAAGGTATTATGTGATTTTCATTAATGACTATTCTCATAAATGCTGGATTTATTTCTTGCAGAATAAGGACCAAACATTCACAAAGTTTTGTGGGTTCAAAGCTTTGGTCGAGAAAGAGTCAGGGAAGAAGATCAAGGACTTGAGAAGAAACAATAGTGGAGAATATTTCTCTCAATATTTTAAGGACTTATTTGTAGGGGAAGGAATTAAACAAGAGTTGACAGTGCCTCATAACCCACAACAAAATGGGGTGGCTGATAGGAAGAATAGAACTATTGTAGGGGCAGCACGAGCAATGCTGCATGACCAAGGCCTACCACTTCACTTGAGGGCAAAGTCATACAACAAAGTGGTCTATTTGCAGAATAAAAGCCCGCATCACATACATGGGATGAAACACCATAGGAAGCATTCTCTGGTAAGATACCAAATGCTGGTCACTTCAGGATCTTTGGCTCATCGGTATATTTCCTTGTGGCAAAGGATGCATGGAAGAAGCTTGAGCCAACAATAGAGTTGAGGATATTTGTGGGGTACATTGATACACCTCACAACTATTGGGTGTACTTGCCTACCAATCGAAGGATCGTGGTTCATAGAGATCTCAAGCTTGATGAGTAGCAGGCCATGCAAATTTCACTTGAGAGGGAGCTCTAACTACAAGTTGCAGAGGAACTGTTGGTTCCTAAGGAGGAGGAGCCTCAGAATGATGTGGAGCAGCTACATGTAGAGGTTCTAGTAGTGGAGACATCCACTCAAGTAGAGTCTTCTAGAGATGGACGAAAGTGCACAAAAGAAGTTGACCGATTTCCTAAGGATGCGAGAGAGAAATGTGGGAGCACCATCTTCTTAACGTAGTCAGAGGAGGTCACATGATAGGTACACTGGATACATGTCCATTGCTAGGGAATGTATTGAGACCGAGCTATCTTCCTTTGAGGAAGCAGTGCAGCAGCCAATTTGTGTTGATGCTATGTTGGAGGAGTATGACTCCATAGTTCGTAACAATGTTCAAGATGTGGTTCCGAGACTGGAGAATAAGTAAGTTACGAGTTCCTATTGGCTTTACAAGGTAAAGCAAGCTACTGATGGTAGTATGGAGAAGCAAAAGGAAATATTTTTTGTTTGTGGCTTTTCACAGGTCGAGAAGATCATGTTGCTACGATATATTTCGACAGAGGAGCAACATACTAACATTTTGACAAAGGCATTATCAAAGTGTAAATTTGAGTTCCATAGAGACAGGATTGAGGTGGCAGATAATCCCTTTCTTGTTGAGAGGGAGTGTTGAAATATGGCAACAAGAATATTCTAATTTAATTTGTCCTTGAATTAAATTGTGAATTAAAATTGAATATAGTCTTAAAAGCTACACGGAAATAATTAATTAATTTATTTTAAATTAATCAGTTGTAGAAATTCAAGTTAGAAGTCTTTCTGAAGTCATGCAAGAGTTATCCATTAAATTAAGGAGATAAGATTGAGTTAGATTTGAATTTTAATTAGTTAGCTCATTTTACTGAGTTAGTTCCAGTTAAATTAGTTCCAAATTGTTTGAGGAGCTAATAGTGAGTTAACAGTCAGTTGATGCATTAATGCAATCAACTAGTGCTACTCCAATTATCTGAAGATTCCCTCATCAGAAGCTCATGCATGTCTATTCTAAGAAAGACCCAGCTGAGATTAATGTTCAAGGACACTATACTATTAGTTACTTGTGTTTTCTCATGGAGAAAACTCATGCATGCAATCAAGGTAAGGTTCCTTGAGGATTGACCAGTTCATACAGGGTGTGAGATCATTGTGAGAGATAAATTTTCCACATGGTTGGAGAAGATCATCATAGAGGAACAACACAACGAAATAGGAGCTTGGAGGGCAAAGGAGAAGGCTTTAGAGAAGCATTGATTTCCTATGAGCATCTAGGAGGATTGTACTGAGAGATGGCTAGCTGTGAGTGCTAAATATTTGCATAATTCCTATGTATTTGCACCTTGTATGATAATAAAAATAGTGGGGTTTTTCGCTGAGGCCTTACTCGAAATATTTTCATGTGTATTTTGGATTGATTCTTCTTCTAATTATGTGTTTTCAGCTCAATCTTTCTCAATATTTAAGCTTTCACAAAGAAAATTGATAGAAGTAGATTATAGTATTTTGCTGGTTATATTGTATTATTGGGTAAATCTACAGTCATACTTTCTACATGATCTTAGTGCGAGATTTTTAGAGAATTTGCAGAATTTCTACACTGGTGACCCCAAAATTTCGACCAATGAATTTTGTCCATATTTTTTAAAAACATAAGAAAATAACAAAAAAAAATTAAAATTACCCAATGGCCCAAACAATTAATACTGCCAACCATTTTTCTAGGAAGGAAGGCTTAAAATTGAAGCTAGGTTTTTTATTTCAACTCATATTTTCCACAAGGGAATAGGGGAACGGAACCAAATGCAGAGGTGGAACCCTGACCACTTAGAAAAAATGAGGAGCACACACAAAAAAGATTCCCTAAGGGCCAAATTTTGACAGTTTCAGATCCACACTGAATTTATACTCATTTTACTCAATGTCCCATAAGTAGAATAGTCGTGAAGTCATATTTCTCATATGAGAAGCATATCTTTAGTCAACTTGTAGAGAGGAACCTTTGTGGTATCATGAGGAATCTAAAAGATTCTCTAAGGGCCAAATTTTGATAGTTTCAGAACCAGGTCGACTTTATACTCATTTTACATAGTTTCGCATAACCAACACAGTGGTAAAGTTAGATTTATTATTTGAGAAACATATCTGCAGTTAGCTTGGAAAGAAGAATCTTTATGGAATTATGAGAGATGTAAAAGACTCCCCCAGGGCCAGATTTTGACAATTCCACAACAAGGTTGAATTTATATTCATTTTACTCATTTTTTCATAAGGAGCATAATGGTGATGTAAAATTTGTCATCTGAATAGCAGAATTCTAGTCAACTAGCAAGAAGATATCTTTGGGGAATCTCTGAGATTCTTGAAGGTCCATATTTTCACCGAAGTAGAAAGGGGTCATGTTGATCGTCATTTTTCATGATTTTTCTCGAGGAATTCAATGGTGAAATCCATTTCTTTAGCATAGGTTTGCATTTTGAGGCCATCCTCGGAAGTGGAGGTATAAGGTGTCTTTTATACATGCGTGTAATTTTATTTTTGCTGAAGACTAATGAAATAAACCTCCCCACATCAAGAAAATCCTGGAGATGTAGTCCACACTGGGTGAACTACATCAACAAGTCAGTGTGCCTTTTATTCTCATGGTTGTTGTTTATTTCCACTTCATTTATGTATATGCATATTATGGTTACATGCTCTTTAAAATGTGATCTTGTATGCATCTTTCAGGTGAAAATATATAGCTCATCCATGTTGAATCAAAACCATGGTAGTTTTGGATGGTCATGTTGAAGAATGGAAAGTGTTAGGAGTTTTATTTGTTGTTTTAAGTCCCCTAAATTAAATCATCGACCAAGGATCGTAATCTTCGAGTCACAGTGCATTCTAGTTCAGGTCCCAAAATTCAGTACAAAATTCTTAATTCCATCTTCACATAAGTACCACAAGTTTAAGTGAAGAAGCCTATTAAATCTGATCTTTATCCTATTTTAAAATTTCAAAAACAATTGATATATCTTAAAAATAAACCCATAAATAAAGTAGGAAAACAAATCATGCAAAGCCTTTATATAAACTCCTTGAGGATTCACAACTCAAGTAATATGGATCATTGTTTGTCAAATAATGCCAATCATTATTTAAATGACCCAATCACTACATAATCTAAACCGTAAAACCAAGGATGGCTTTACTATTTATGATGTAAACAAAGGAGAAGCTACTACTGAAATTAAAAGTACTAATCACCACCTGAGAGAAGCTTATCACTAATAACTACAGTTCACCACTCATCAGTTAGAAATCTTCTAATCACCACTAAGAAATTAAGAGATTCTAATAACCATTATTCAATAAGGATATATTTGATTCAAAAATGATAGATCACTAAAAAATCTTTACTGCTTTGAAATTATTAAATTATACATAACCCAAACTCATACAGCATTCATGCATTTACTACAGAACCAAAGCCACACTATATTTAGTGTACATACAAGTGACACTTCAACAAACACATTCTTATGCTAAGAAAACAAGAAAGTTTCAAGTAAGTAGAATTCTAATTGCCGGGCCTAGCTCCTTGGACATATGAAATCATAACTTTCCATATTAAAAACTAAATGCACACAAGATTATACTTAACTCAATACTAACTATATGTAGCTCATAAATTAAACCACTCATTCTAGATTAAAGCCATTATAAACCATTCAGAAAACCTTGCATAATAATAAGTATTAAACATCAAACTCAATTCATTCCTTTTCGATCTATGTTAGGTTCAAAATCAAAAAATCATGGACATTTCCATATGGGCATAATTCTAAAGGATCAAAACAGGTAAAACACAAAACAGATTTTGAGACTTAAATTATGATGGTCAATCCATGTACCTTTCCAAATCAAACACACTACTTAAACATTATGCAACATGCCATCATATTAAAGGACCATTCATATGTCAAAAATCACCGTTCAACAAAATCCTTACTAATCTTTACAAATTTGAGAAATGAGATCTATTACATTTGATTCAGACTTTAAGAAACATGCTAAATATTTTAAGCCCAAAATGAAATAACAATTCTTCAATCCAAACAAGATTCATGCTGCTAAAGGATAATCACATGTACTTCCTAAGATATATACTAGGTATAGAACTTATTTCGATGTGGTGGTGGGCCCTTTCCACTCTTGGAGCAAGCTTAAATTAATTCAATATTAGTTAAAAATGAAATGAAACCATGGAATTTATAGGAAACTTAATGCCGAATCAAAATTATATTGAAGTTCAAAATGGAGATTCAAATTTCATATACATTATTATGTTGTCTCCTGACCAAAGCGTACTAGAAAAACTAATCAATAGTCTATTTGATTACTCATTTCTGTTATCTTAGATACAAAGAACATCAGTCCTTAAAAATCTCGACTAATGGAAACTAGATCAAACTAATTAACCATAAAAGTAAATAGATAAACATCAACACTAATTTGAGCTATATGAAATCTTCGGAAGTAATTCTCCAGATGGATATTGGATTAACTAAGCTGGGTCCTATTTCGGCGAGACTGAACTTATTTTCAAGCATGAAGAGATTCTTCTCAAAATGTATGAGATATCACTTGAATATTGGTAGTTAAATAAGGTACAAAATCATACTATAGATTTAGGTATAGAATAGTGAACGATTAGTTAGGTGATGATTTGTTCATGTGTTGTCCCTCCAACTACTGAGACTTCTCCTACATGTATACTTATTTCCAAGTCTATAATTCTAGGTAATAATTGGTTAGAAATAACCCAATGGATATTATGTTTCCATCATGAATTAGGTGTTGTCCTTGATGAGAACATACCTAATGAGTTGCCCTGGATGAAATCCTATTTGATGAATGGAAACTTGATGAATTGTCTCTTAATGGAAATCTAATTTTCGAAGGTCTAAACACGATGTGTTTACAGATGTGACAGAATGCTTTGAAAAATGCATGGCAGTTTAGAGGTAGAGGAATGATAATGTTGTAATTTCAAGAAGTATACACAGATTCTGTTCAGCCAAGCTGATTATATACATGAGTTTGGTAAATAAAAGTAGTGTATGGTTTCTACACCATGGTATTCTAAATTCTAAGGATCCTTACCATGGTATTGGCCTATAGTAATGAGCATGACAATGGATATTGATCCTGTCAAATATTACCGCAAGAATTTGTTTAGTTTTGACCCGTCGTATTTAATAAGGGCTAAACTATATAAATAGGTGAAGACAAAGTTCTAAGCATGCAAGTGAAAGAATTTTTTTATGAATACTTCAATCTAAAGTATATTTTCATTGTAATGGTGATAATTTTCACATAGGTATAAAATAAGTATGCATCAATAAATACAATGATGGATCAAGATCATGACACATGAAATGAATTTTCATTGTACGATCTACACATTGATTGAATAGATCTAAGTACTGACACAAGTTTTTATCTCTGAATATTATGATCTGGGTCTTTTTGAAGTTCTGAAGAGTTGCATAATTTTTGGTCCAAATTTGCAGATCTATAAGCTGGTTGGTTTGGGGAAAAGCATGTGTACATGCAAGTTCACTTCCTCAAATTAGCATATACAAAGTAAGGGTTTATGTTCATAAATGACTAATCAATCTGATCAGTGCTACTAATTCTATGTTGTCTACCAATGATGACCTCATGATTGATCTAGGTTAAGTGATAATCTCTGAAGTAGAAATGATTGAATGATGAATTTGAATGTGGTTATGGATTCACTGAAGAATTTTAAGATTACTTGCTAAATGTGATTGAAGATCCAAGAGAGTTTTTTTATTGCTTCATAGTGTTACAGTAGATTTGAGTATGATTCAATGTTTTCTTTCAGAATTGCAGTCGTCAAGTTTCAACTTTCATTGTATTAAAATATTTACACAAGTTTCTCTACAAAAAATCTCGTATACATGCGGGTTTCCTTAACAAAATTAGTGTATACATTTTGATATTTGAATGATCAGGGTTGCAGTTGATTTTTTCTATTAATATAGTATTCCGAGTTTATATTTTTGTACTGGTTGCAATGGCTTGACTATTCCAATTCATTGGTTGAGTTTTGATTATATGTCAGTCAATTAGGTTTTAGTGATTGGTTGATTCTGTGTGTGAAAGATTGATGATTGAGCGTAAGTGTTGATACTAGATCCAACGTGAGAATTTATGAAACTTGGTCCATCGATATGGATGAGGGTTGGAGCCTTTAGTGAGGAAGTCAAAGCTTCCTACCAGTAGTAGCTGGTGATTAAATTAGGGGGTTAGAGCTCCCTTCCAGTAGGAGTTGGAGAATGAGTAAATTTTGCAGCCTTTAGTAAGTGGGTTCCTGCATACTGGTATGAGTCTAGATTAGTACAAGAATGTAAGAAGATCTTGATATTAATAAGTTTTGAAGACATATACAATAACAATGATTGTTTTCTCCCACATTGGGTTTCCACCTTAAATCCTGGTATTCTTTTGTGTTACTTATGTGTGATACTTTATTATGTTCTTACTGCACATGATTAGTTTTTATCGAATTCATTATAAATACCTTATATTCTGGTTCAAGTTTAACAGATAAATAATTAATTGTCTAACAATGTTACTGAGCATACTCTAGCTTATTTTACAACAATCACCTACATACACTAGTTGGGTTCATTCAAGTTATCTATGCATTTCAGAAAAGGAAATTATTATTGTGAGTTTCTAAAAATACTAATTAACCCCCCCCCTTTTAGTATTTTTCCCAACAATTGGTATCAGAGCATGTCCTTCGAAAGAAGCTTGATCGCTTCATGAAAAATCTTCGAAAATGAGAAATCAAGACAGATCAAGATCTATCAAAGCACCATTGTTCAATGGAAATAATTCTATATATTCGGAAACAAGGACCAAATCCTATCTTCAGTCTCTTGGAGTAGATTTTTGGGCAATTGTGGAATGAGGTTACCAATATCCACCTACAGTTCCCAGAGATGCAGTAGAAAAGAAGAGTTATGAAACCAATGCCAAAGCTATCAATGCATTATTGGGAAGTCTAACAGAATTAGAGTTTCTCAAAGTTATGTAGCTAAACATAGCAAAAGAAATATGGGACAAAATCATTCAAAGCTATGAAGGAGATTCCAAGGTAAAAAGTGCTAAACTCCAAATTCTCAGAATTCAATACGAAACTCTCAGAATGCCTAATGATGAAAGTATTGCCAATTTGTTTCTACATGTAGATGAGATTGTAAATCGCATGAAAAATCTGGGTGAATAAATAAGTGGCACTACTTTAGTGGAGAAAATCTTAAGATATCTAACTACTAAATTGGACTCAAAAGTGTGTTCCAATAAAGAGAAGCAGGATATGAAGGCTCTTATTATTGTTCAACTTCATGGACTTCTTGCTACTTTTGAAATGAGGAAAGGAGGTCCCTCAAAAGCCAAAGAAGTCACATTTAAAGTATCAAAAAAAGGAAAAGAGAAGGAAAAATGCAAGGAATTAGGATACATATTGGAAGCTGATGAGGTGAACTTCGTAAAGAAGCTTCAACTTGGCACTAGAAGGTTCAGTGGTAAGCCTTCGTTCAAATGTTTTTCTTGTGGTGGAGTTGGTCATTATGTAGATAAATTTCCCCATAAAGACAACCATGACAAAGGGAAGGATATTGCAAAAGGTAATAGGAGACGATTTGAGAGTAGAAGTTATCATACTCATGAAGATAACGATGTCTTTTCAAATAATTATCAAGGTCAATCTGATCAAGTTCTTAAATTACTCATGTATTTCCAAAAAGATACTAATGAGTCTAATGATAAATTTTTGGACACATTAGATTAAAAATATTTCATTGAACAAATTACTCAACTCAAAATTTGCTTGGAAGAAAACAAAGTAGCCATCGATACTTTGAAGCATCAACTCATATAAAAGTAAGAGCATAATGAGAAGTTGAAATGGGAAGTAGTAAGCCTAAGAAAGGAACATGAGAAAATAAAAACTTTGAATCTTAGATTTGCTAAAGGATCTGAAACCTTAGATGAAATTATCAAGGTACAATGCTCTCCCCTTATGAAGATAAGTCTAGGATACAATGGAGAAACATCTCAAACAAAAAGGTATTCAACCACCATTGGAAGCTTTCTAAATCTAGAAAAAACTAGTGAGCGGAGATTCTGTAATGGAGCTAAAACGAGTTAGAAAAGCTTCAATAATACAACAAAAATTAGTCAGTGAAGCTTTAGTAATGCAACAAAAACGAATTAGTAAATATTTAGTCCTTGGCAAAAGAATAAATGCATTCCACGGGTAAATCATGTTCACTCCAATCTAAGGATCAAAAACAATAGAAGCACCAGTCAATGATCACATAAATTTCTTCTTTAATCGACAATGTTTCTCATGTCATAATTTTGGTCATAAGGCTGATCAATGTGTTGCATACAAAAATATCGTGAGTACAAAAGCAAGAAAAAAAAGGAATGAGACACGAGTCAAGAAGAGCTCCAATAATATATTCTCACCTCTTATAGATGAAATTGAATTCTCATTTTGCAATAAATTCAGACATGAAGAATCATAATGCAGGAGAAAATTATAGGCAACATCTCGAAAGGAGAAAATATCAACAAACTCAAAGGTATGGAAGATGAAGGAGTTACAATCTCAAAGTTGTGGCATAACATTGTTTGCAGAAGGATAAGAAAATCAATGGTACATTGATAGCGAATGCTCAAAACACATGAAATGTGATAAAGGTAAAATTATTTCACACAATGCTTTAGAGAAAGAAAAAAATGTCACTTATGGAAATGACTCACCTGCTCTCATTAAGGGCAAGCGTTCTGTTTTTCTAAAAAAAAAAGTTCAAGATGGTAATGTTATGTATGTTGATGGATTAAAGAATAACTTTTTGAGTGTTAGCGAAATGTGTGATCAAGGAAATGAGGTGGTATTTCGATCACAAGAATGTGTGGTTTGTTATCACCTAAATCCACCTTAGGCTAAAGGAAGGCAAAATTGAGGGTAACCACAAACCATGCTCAGTCTGGTAGCTAGCCATACCAGAACAGGAGAGGGCTCTCTCTGAGTCACGCTCAGTGAAAAGATAAATGAAACGGTCTAAGATGACTTACAATGAAATATTGATCTTAGGCTAGTAAGTGAATATGGATACAAGAAGTGATTTTTATGAATGACTATGTTTCTGGGATGGTATGGGACCAATAGACTGTAATGAACAAAGAATTTAATACCAAGGCACATATTACCTCGTGAGGCAAGACAGGCGGAGAGTCCAACAATTTAGTTTGAAACAACGCAGAATGGAGAGATTTCTTAGGAGAGTGAAAAGGGAATTTATTACATGAATCCTTTTCAACAGAAGAAAGAACACTGAACATGAAATTTTCCCACAGGCAGAGCAATAAAATTGAATTCTACCTTATCTAACGTAGAAATTTCACTGGAAATGAATAGGAAATGAGATATGAAACATAACGAAATACATATGAAACATAAGAGACACGTTTTCTAAACTCATAACCACATGAATCTCATGAAACAGAGCCATTGCCTTTCATTAATCCTCTGTCAAAATATACAATGAAGAAACAGAGTTTCTTTCCCACAGTCTCCCATAAGTTACAAGATAACCAACCCTTTGCAAATAGTTTGCATACAATATATAGAATGTCCCATGAGGATATAGAATGCCCAAGGTTTGGGGAGTTACTCAAATCATTACAAAATGGAGGTGGAAAGCCAACCATTAGCTACAGGTGCACCATTACAAACATGACAAATGGCTTGGGGTGACTGTTTTCCTTCCTTTGCCACTTGGATAGAAGCCAATATGGAGTGAAAATACTTTAAATGCCACCTTATGTGATGAAAAAGTGAATTGTATAGGAGTGGGCCCACCTTGGAGAAGTCACGAATCGAAATTTCGTGAAACAGAGGTAAATTGGGCCTTTTTCCCTATATGCGTCGCGCCATTTTCTATATGGGTTGTGCCACCTTGGAGTCTATTTTGAGGAACTTGCAGGAAGTGTGCTTGTTTGAAAGCCCGTCCTGTCTAGTTCCCAACCCAAGTGGAATTTTTTAATGTGGTGCTCATTTTCCCCTCCAAATCTTCATTCTCCCAAGACTGCTTCCTGTGTATCAAAATAGGGGCAGAGAGGCCATTTTTTGGGTGTTTTTGACCTCTTGGACACTCAAATCATGGCCAAATTTCTTGTCCAAGCACTCGTAGTCATGATTTTGCATGTTGAATACACAAATGCAAGCCATTTGTCATTTGGAGCTCCCAATCCTATGCGTCGCGCCAATGGCACGGCGCACAGGGAGAAAAAACCTGTGTTTGTGACCAAAAAATTTCCATGTGACCAAAATTGTCCCAAATTTCTTGAAATTTGGGCTAGAGGTTCTCTAAGAGGCACTATGCTGGGCTATAGAGGCTTCAGCCAAGATTTGAAGCCGATTTTTATCTTTTGCCTCTTTTGCCTCTTTTGTTGCTTTGCTCAATTTTGCCTTCAAGCTCCTTATCCGAGCCTTTGCACTCAAGTTTCGTGCCCTGTAATGATAAATCGTCCTCCTCAGTATGGTTTTCTCTCTGTCAGCCTTCTGCAGTAGTCTCTCCAAGTGTATGTTGATCTTCTCTATCCAGGACTCACGATCATTATTGATCTCTTGCTCCAAGGTGGTGAGCTCGATCCTCCTTTGTTGGGCAGCTTGTCGATTTTCACGGATGCTTTACAGCTCCATGATCACATGCCGGCCCTCAAGCTGTTTGTTCCTCTGATCCAAATACTTGATGATCCATTTTTCCCTCTCCACATTGAGTGACAAGTCCTGGATCTCCATGTTCTGCTCCTGAATAGTCATCCTAAGTCGGGCATTCTCCACCTTTGCATCATCATCCTAAATGAGGATGAAGTCAACCTCCTGTTCACCTAATGGCCCCTCATCATGCATGGGCTTCTTTCTGTTTTCCTATACCTTCGTAGTTGATGCCGGAAGCGAGGCCCCTTCCACCCCGAGTGGAGATAACACTCGCTTTACTGTTGCAAACAAGTGCCTACTGCCTCTCTGATATGTCACGAATATTGGCATCGTCGTGGTCTCATGGTGCTCATACTGATGAGAAGGACCACCTATCTCATGCTCTGGCTCTGATAGTACCTACGAAGTGCTGAAGAGGTCACGGGAGATGAAGTCCTCCCAAGCAATGCCCTGCAATCCCAACTGATGATCCACCAAAATCCGGATAAGAGCAAAGTGATACACGTTGTTAAGCTGCTGCTGAGGGGTCTTATGTTGCATGAAGGTGTTCATCCTCTCCATGCTCCTGCATATGAAGAATGGGAGGTTCATCATCCTCACCCTGGTAAAGTGCATGAGCAACCTGATGTGATAGGCATATAGACGAGAGAACCTCGCCTCACAGCTGAAGTACTTCATGATCAATTTCATGAGTGGAGCATACTCATATTTCAAATATCTGAAGGGGAAAGCTCTTGTGAGCTGACTCAAGAATTTGGCCTTAATGTAAGGCTCATAGTGTTGCCTATCCACCTACTTCTTCTTATGCCACTGTTCTCCAACATTTGGTATGCTCGTTGCCACTGAGATAGTTTCGTGTGTCAATGTTAAGGTGACCCCGGCCAAGATAGATTGACCTCCATGTAGGTGAAGCACAAATAGACAGGCCAACTCATGATGAACTCTAACATTAGCCACCCTTTGACAAAATTCAAAACATGGTAGCTGCTGGAAACATGACATGGCAAGAGGGCATGCTTGTAATTCAGTGAGGGTAGTGGGATCATCCCTAACACGTTTGCAATCTTGTGATGTCTCCTGGGAGCCTGCTCTTCCGATGATGAGTCACTTTGTGTCTCCATCTCATACTCTGATGAATGTTGTGATGCCATGACTGTTGTGTGTACTATACTTAGGCTGCCCTTTGATGATGGTGTGAAGCTGGGTGATTTTGTGATATCTGTCACCAAGGGAAACCATGAAAAAGGGAGTATTAGGAAGGGAGTAATATGATGAGAATAGGGGTTATGGGGAGAATTTTGTTTAGGGATATGTAGGGGGTTTGGGTATTTGATAGGGTAGGGTTTTGGGGTTTTGACAAGTTAGGGTTTTGGGGTGTTATGTTAACAAATAAGAGGAGGGGAAAGGGAATAGGGTTTGGTAGTGTTTTAGGGTAGGGATAATAGGAAAAATGAGAAAGGGAAGATAGGGAAAAATGGTAGAAGAGGGAAAGATGAGGAGTGAAATGGAACCTTGGAACTAACACCACACTTTTGCAACCCTAGCCACCATGGTTTTGGTGTTTTATTGTGGTTGATTTTATGAGTTTTGTTGCATTCAAACATTGCCATAAACCACCATATCATTTATAAAATTTGATGAACAAGTCATGTCATAGAGCCTACCTGTCAATTTGATGGGCTTCACAAAACATTTGAACTGATTTGGCACGATTTGGGCCCTTTGTGGGTGTGCTCCACGTCCAAAACCCAGTGCGCCATGCCCTGGGTGTGCATCGTGCCCGTTGAAATAATACACTGAGGGTTGGCTCTGTCTGCGCCGCGCCCCTGTGTATATGCGCCGCGCCCTGAGAACTGCCTCCAAACTTGCTCCAAACACGCACGATGGACTCCTAATCACTTTCAAATGTCTCCCAATGAATTTGATTTTCACAATGGATTTGATTTTCGTGAAAACTTGTAAATAAAGACTTGGAAGTCACGGGTTAAATTTTTTCTTCTTCAAAAACCTATTTTTCTATTGTTATGTTTTGACACTTTTTCACTGACTTAAAGCAACACTGATTTTCACTTTTCCTTTCAAATTTTAGCTCAAACGATGAAGGTTTTAGCACTCTTTGCAGGGATTGGATCACAGGACATTTGGCCATGGAAACCATGACTGCATCTGAAGAAATAAACTGATGACTTTTTTGCAAATTTTATCACCAATGACACTGTTTGACTTTTCTTCAAAACAGAGTTTTGAAGAATAGTCGAAGTCTATCAACATGACGATGAAACTCTCTGAATCATAACTTTGTAAGGGCCTCACTCTAGCCTGCATGGATTTACTGGACATGATTGAAGACCAAATCGATGAATCCCTAGACCTAACTATTGAAAAATGACTTTTGTCCTTTAAAGGACCAGAGCTTGACTGTTATGGACTTTAGTGATCATTGACAAAAGACCTGAGCCAGCAGGAGCCAGACATGAGGGGAAATGACTAGCATGACCTTTTCCGTCAGATTATGGCATGCCCCTAGTGGAATGCAGCTGAGTGAATGGAGTAGGACACCTAAAAATGAAATGCATAAAGAGTTTTTGATCTCTGGCAGAGGACTAACCAGACCGACTCTAACATTGGCTCCAATGGGGGATGGTAGCTCCTTGGAGGTGCCAAGAATAGCAGATCTCTGAAAGCGCTAGACAGTGCCTTCATCCATTGAGCTATGGAGTCATTGTTTCGACAGATAACATAGGACTCTGACTCATTTATGAAACTGAAATGACCAAAAAAACTGACTCAAATTTGACATTGAAATGACTCGAATACTAACTTAACAAACTCTAACTAAATTGAAATAAAATGGTATTTATAGTGACAGTGGAAGCAGCATTAATAACTCAAAAATGGTACCGCTTGAGCTGTCGACCATTGATCGGCCCTCCTGGACAATCTTGCCCGTTCATTTCCTTCAGAAGAAAGGCATTCTGACCCCGATATGTTGCAATCTTGAAAGGACCTTTCCAAATATTCTTGGACTTACCGTGCTTGCCTTTCTCCTCATTCCTTGCATCCCACTTCAGCACCACATCATCCACCTGAAATTTGTCCACCTTTGGCTTTCTTTCATAGATTTTATTGATCTTCTCCTGCAATTTGGATGTGTTCTTGAAAACTTCTTCTCTGGTCTGCTGCAAGTGGACCATTTGATTCAACCTTCTCTACATGGGACCTTCGTCATTACCGGCCTCCTGAAGAAGTTTGACTACTGGGGTAGCGAGAGAGGTAGGAAATACTATATCAACTCCATAAACAAGATCGAAAGGTGATGTACCTATGGATTTCTTCTGACTAACTTGATCTGTCCAAAGTCCATTGACCAACCTCTTATGCCAGCTCTTCTTATTTATTTCCAGCAGCTTCTTGATTATGTTGACCAATGATTTGTTGGAAGACTCCACCAATCCATTGCCTTGCGGATGATAGGTAGTTGAGTGACCCAATATGATGTGATATTTATGACAAAATTCTACCATCCTTTTTTATTTGAAAGCTGCTGCGTTATCAATGATTAGCTTATTCGGGCAACCAAAGCGAGACAAGATGTTATTTCCAAGGAATGAAATGATTACTGCATCTATATCCTATCTAGTGGGAATTGCCTCAATCCATTTCGTGAAATAATCTGTCGCTGTGAGGATCCATCTATGCTGACCGGAAGAAGCGGGATGAATTTCACCAATG